>PVJL010001504.1:122154-258905 GCA_004026885.1 Lyroderma lyra | reverse complement strand
TTTTTTTTTTTTTTAGTTAAAAGAACTAAAAGTGTAAAGTTAGGTTGTTTATTTAAGATGTTTTTGTTTGTTTGTTTTTTCAGGTAGGCCTGCATTGCTATGAATTTTCCTGTTAGGACTGCTTTTGTTGAGTCACACAGATTTTGGGTTATTGTCCTTCCATTTTTGTTCATCTTAAGGTATCTTTCTCCCTTGATTTCATTGTTAACCCAATTATTATTTAATAGCATATTATTTAGCCTTCATATGTTTGTGTATTTTTTCAGGTTTTTTTTTCTGCAATTGATTTGTAGTTTTATACCATTGGGGTCAGAGAAGACGCTTGATATGATTTCAGTCTTCTTAAATTTAATGAGACTGGTTTTGTGGGCTAACATGTTATCTGTCTTGGAAAATGTTCCATGTCCACTTAAAAAGAATGTATATTATGCTGCTTTGAGGTGAAATGCTCTAAAAAGATCAGTTATATCCATCTGCTCTAGTGTGCCATTTAAGGCGGCTGTTTCTGTGTTCATTTTCTATCTGGAAGATTTGTCCATTGGTGTTAATGGGGTGTTAAAAGTCCCCTACTATTACTGTTGATCTTTCCCTTAAATGTTGATCAATATTGTTTTATATTCAGGTGCTCCTATGTTGGGTGTGTGGATATTTATTAGAATAATGTCCTCTTATTGGATCAATCCCTTTATTGTTAAGTAATGTCCTTCTTTGTCTCTTCTTATGGTCTTCGTTTTGGTCTATTTTGTCTGATATAACTATTGCTATCCCAGCTTTATTTTTGTTTCTATTTGCTTGAAATATCATTTTCCACCCTTTTACTTTCAGGCTATATGTGTTTTAGATCTGAGGTGGGACTTTTGTAGACAGCCTATGTATAGGTCTTGTTTTCAGCTACTCTGTGTCTTTTGATTGGAGTATTTTAATTCATTTTATATTTAAAGTGATTGTTGATAGGTACATAATGGTCTGACAATTAAATTTGTGAACTCATCCTAGAAAAAATGCTACATACCTGATTGCTTAATATCACTACAGCCACCTTTGAAGTATTCCCCTTGGGAAGCTATGCACTGATTCCAGCACCTAGTCAAATCAATTTTGGAACTCCTTTTATGGAATGGCCATCGGAGCTATCATTGCGTGACCCTTGGTGTCCTGAATATCATCAAAATGTCTTTCTTCCAATATTTCCTTTATCTTCTGGTAAAGAAAAAAGTTACTGGGGGCCAGATCAGGTGAGTAGGAAGGGCATTCCAATACAGTTATTTGTGTACTGGCTAAAAACTCCCTCACAAATAGTGCCGTGTGAACTGGTACATTGTTGTGATTCAAGAACCATGAGTTGTTGGTGAACAGTTCAGGTTGTTTTCATCTAACTTTTTCATGCCGCCTTTTCAGCATTTTCAAATAGTAAACTTGGTTGATTGTCCAATGGGTACATATTCATAATGAACAATCTCTCTGATATAAAATAAGGTTAATAATGTCATTTGGACTCTTGATTTGAACTGACAGGACATTTTTGTTTGTGGAGAATTGACTTACTTCCATTGTGCATTGACTTCTTTTGACTCTTTGTTTCAGGGTCATATGGGTACACCCAGGTTTCATCATCAGTGATAACATGGCCCAAAACATTGTCTTGCCTCTCCAAAAGGTGTCTTGACAAATTTTGACTCTCCTTTGCTTTTGTTCATCAGTGATCTCCTTCGGGATCATTTTTACACATGCCTTTCTCATGCCAAGATTTTTAGTTAAGATTTTTCTATTTCTCTATCAATGTTTACTTGGTCTGCTGTGCTTCTCACAGTCAGTCAACAATTTTGATGCATAATTTGACAAATTGTTGCAATATTTTTGTCAGTTCTGCTTGTTACTGGCTGCCCTGACCTCATCAGTGACACATTCCCTCCCTTCAAAAAAACATTTAATTCATTTGTACAATGCCATTTTCTTCATGGCATTATCCCCATAAACTTGGACTAACATGTCTCTGATTTCACTTCCACTCTTGCCAAGATTAACAAGAAATTTAGTGTTTATTCATTGCTCTCATCAAGCTCTGACATTCTCATGATTGCACACAATAACCCCAACAACAATAATGAACACCACTCAACAAGACACTGCCACATGTCAACACAAACACAGCTGTGGGACACAGATATACCAAGGTTAGGAAACCTTACAGAGGTGTTCGTACAGTGCTGCCAAAGTAAGCTCATGGTAGCAAGTTTGTGAACTTAATTGTCAGACCTTGTAGTTATTGTCATGTTACTATTCATATTTTTTATCTTCTTTTGTTTGTTTTTTTTTCCTTCTTCTTAAAGAAGTTGCTTTAACATTTCTTATAATACTGGGATTAACTCCTTTATCTTTTTCTTGCATGGGAAATTCTTTACCTCACTTTCAATTTTAAATGACAGGCTTCCTGGGTAGAGTCATCTTGGTTGTAGGACCTTGCTTTTTATCTCTTAGAATATTTCCTGCCACTTATTTTTGGCCTGCAAAATTTCTGTTGATAAATCAGCTCAGAGTTTTATAGGAGCTCCCTTGTAAGTAACTAGTATTATTTTTTTTTCCTGCTGTTAAGACTCTTCCCTTGTCTTTAACCTTTGCCATTATAATTATCATGTGTGTTGGTGTGGGCCTGTTTGGATTCATTTTGTTTGGGACTCTCTGTGCTTCCTAGCCTTTTATGTCTGTTTCCTTCACCAGGTTAGAGAAGTTTTCAGTGATTATTTCTTCAAGTAGGTTCTTGATCCCTTGCTCCCTCTCTTCTGCTTTGATGTGATATTGTTACACTTGATATTGTCCCAAAGGTCCCTTAAACTATCTTCTCTTTTTTTCTAATTATTTTTTGTTGTTTCAATTGAGTGTTTTCTGCTACATTATTTTCTAAATTGCTAATATGATCCTCTGCTTCATCTAATCTGCTGTTGATTCTTTCTAGTGTATTCTTCATTTCAGTTATATTTATTTCTGACTGGTTCTTTTTTTATGGTTTCTATGTTCTTCTTTACACTTACTATCTCTTTGTTGAAGTTCTCCTTGATATCATTTAGCATACTTATAACCAGTGTTTTGAACTCTGTCTCCAGTAGATTGGTTGCCTTCATTTTGTTTAGTTTCTGGAATTTTCTTCTATTCTTCATTTGGGACATGTTTCTTTGTCTACTTATTTTTGCTACCTCTTTGTGTTTACTTCTATACATTAGGTAGATCTCTTATGTCTCTCGGTTTTTGCTGGGTGGTTATATGTAGTAGGTATCCTGTGTGGTCCACTGGTGCATTCTTTCTGATCACCTCTGCCTTTTGTTCCTAGTCTGTCCCTTTTGTGTGTTGTGTGTATTTTAATGTTGTAGTTGAGCCTTAGTTGCTTTTGGCACATCAGTTAGTGGGATTGAAGCTCAGCAGATTGGCTACACCAACAGCCATATGAACTGCTGTGTGGGGACTTACCCTTCAGAGGGAGATTCACTGCAGTGGGCTAGTGTACCTGTTTAGACCACCCTTTGGGTGTGTGGCT
Organism: Lyroderma lyra; assembly: GCA_004026885.1. NCBI lineage: Eukaryota > Metazoa > Chordata > Mammalia > Chiroptera > Megadermatidae > Lyroderma > Lyroderma lyra. The sequence continues at coordinate 255,376 of PVJL010001504.1, read as the reverse complement.
AATTGGGTAGTGATCTGGTATGGTTTGAAGCCAGCCTCTGGGTATGTTGTTTCTGGTGCCTGTTGGGAGGGGCTCCTATGCAGGTCAATTTCATCCTTACCTGTGGCCAGCTCAGGAGCTACTAAGCTATATGAGGTTAGTTGCTGCCTGTTTTAGACCTGGAGGTATGTAAGGGTGGCCTCATTGTGAACTGAGGCCAGCTGCCACCAGTATCAGGCCTTAGGCAGCTTAGCAAGAGGCCCAGGACCCCTTAGGCCTGTTGACACCTGCCTGTCAGCTGCCTATAAGGCACAGCCTCTGAAAGATCTTCCTTAGATATGTGAGCTAGGTTGGTTGACCCAGTGCTGACAATGCCCTGGCAATGCCCCACAAACTGGATGGGGGGAGGCGTCCCAGACAATCACCAGGGTATGGCCAGCCATATTCACAAAGTTAATGCAGATTCAGTTCTTATGCCAGTGCTGAGCCTGTGGCCACTCCACAAAAATATCCTGAGAACACCACAGCCACTCAGTGCTCTCCTTGAACCTGCAGATCCCCAAGAACCTCCCAAGAAAGGCTGCAATGCGAGCTAGGGCTGACCACCCATCACCAAAAGCTTCCCAGGCTACCATGGGGTGTCTGCTATAGAATCCTTCTGCAGCTTGCAAGACATGGCTGACCATGCAGGAGCTGAGAATGCCCCACATGATGTACTAGCTGGGCAGGGTGGGGTCCCTGAGAGTCACCAAGGTGGGGCACACACAGATTTTACTAGGTCAATAGGGTCTCAGATTAACCCTATGGGGGAGGATTCAACAAAGGAAAGATGGTGTCCACCTACAGGCTACATGTAAGACAGGCTCCACACACAGACAATGGCAGCTGTTCCTCTAGCCCTTGCCCTCAAGCCACACAACTCAGTCTTTCCTTGTATGACTGTGGCACCTCCCAATATGCTGCCTCTCCACTGGAGCCCAAGGTGAGTGCTTGTAAATGGATGAGTCTGTGCACCAAACCTTTAAGAGAACATTTGGGTTTCCAGACACCTTTCATCTTATCAAAATAAACAGAATCCTTGCTGATTTTTTACTGCCAGATATTATGAGGACTCCTCTTCCCAACACAAGATTTCTGGACTGAGGAGCCTGGTGTAGGGCTGGGGCCCCTCAGTCTTCAGTAGGAACCTCTGCCAGCCACTTCCTTCTCCCAGTGCTCAACCACTATCTGTGTGTTTGAGGTCAGCTTGTTTTGGATCTTTACCCCACCTACTAGTCCCAATGTGGCCTCTTCTTTATGTCCTTAGTTATAGGAGTTCTCTTCAGCTAGTCTTCAGATGATTCTTAAGGTTGATCGTTCTGTAATTTAGTTGTAATTTTAATGTGATCATGGGAAGCAGCAGGCACAGTGTTTACCTATTTCACCATCTTGGGCCTTCTCCTAAATCTGCCACTTTTAAAATACACAAACTTGGAAACATTTCTTAACTTCTCTGAGCCTCAGTTTCCACCTGGTAAGTAAGGAATAATTACTATATTTTTCCATATATAAGATAATACTTTTGTCTAAAATTGTTAGACCAAAATTTTGGGGCCATCTTATACACAGGAGTAACCAGTTAAGAGAATTTCTTAATGTTGGGTTAGAAAAGTAGAGATCGTCTTATACATGGGGGCATGTTATACACAGATAAATACTGTATATACCCCAGCATGACTGACAGTCAAGTGAGGTGATACGTGAAGGTAGAGCCAGCCCAGTATTTAACATGCAATTTATTGTTATCATTTTATATGAAAGGGGTTTTCATTGCAGTTACTTTAAATATTTCTTTCAAGCAGTTGTCATAGATTACTACCCCTTCTCTTATTTTTAAGTATTTTCCACAATGTCCTGCATAATGCTTGGCAAAGGGGTGGGGGGGGGAACTTAATAAATACTTGTAGCACATTGAATTATTTAATCCTAATTAATTTAATTCCTCATTTCTTTAGAATGATAACTCTTTCACAATGTCTCAGCCATTTATACCTACATCTTCCACTGGAACATTCTTCATTCTATCAAAATGAAACAGAAACTGACTCACTTTCTGTAGATTTTTACTTTCTTTTCTATTTGAGGTTTAAGGACTGCAAAATATAGAGCTTTCTTTTATCTTCCTGCATATCTTCCTGCATATCTTGTATCACTGCTTTCAGATGCAAAAACCATTTTCCACTTTTCTCATTTTTCCAGTTTTTATTGTCATCCCAATGCTAATAGTAATTTGTTCCCATGTATTTTATTCCCTAAAATGAGTATGTCTAGCCACATAAATGATTTCTTTTAAACTCAGTGTAGCCACAACTTTGCAGGCAACCCAGGAAGGAACAGGACCAGTGAGTGACCTTACCTGCACTGAGCCTTGACTAACCACCAGGCATGCCATCCTAAGAGCTCCCCATCTGCAATCTCTCTGAATCCTCACAGCATCCCACACAACCTGGTTTTACCAGAGAGTAACTGGAGGCCTAAAGGGATTAGAAAAATTAGGCACAGTCACCAGGCTAGAAGTGAGACCCAGCAACATGTCTCAGGAGTCACTGGCATGAACCGCTGCTTTGCAAGACAGCTATGATCTCTCAACAGAAAGTATGCACATGCTCAGTGGTACTTGTTGACTTAGAAAAGTGAAAAACAGTGAAACATTGTGAAATATACAAACTCTGGCTTTGACTCCAGGCTCACTATAGCCCAGTGACCCTAAGCCAAATCACTTGATCTCCTTAATCCTTCACTTCTGCAAAACAACAAAAAATTATAGTACCTACTTTACAGAGATGCTGTTGGGATTAATGTGATAATCCATACAAGCAATACAATTTCTGGTACAGAGGTAGATGATGAGTATATAAAGATAGATTTTTACATACCTTTGAGCAATGCTAAAGAGCTTCAGCTATTACCTATTGACGGTCAGGAATCATTTCAAGTTTATAAACTTGTACAGGAAACATATCAGATTTGTGTTTTTGAACAGAGTTTAAACACATTGTAGAGGACTAATGAGTGGGAGCGAGGCCAGAAATGGAGACGCTTTGTTGGAGGCTTTCCTGTGGTCCAGGCGAGAGGGAATGAAGGTTTGAAGTAGAATAGGGTGGTGCAAATTGGAGAGCAAATACCTAGATACTAAGGATGACTTGATGGGATTGAGTTGCCAGTTTAATATGGGGGTAAAGAAAAAGAGTAGTTACACATGAACTTGAGGACTGACTCTAGCAGCCAGGTGTAGGGTGATGGTATTCACCAAAACCAGGAAATATTATATGAGAAATAGATTTTATGGTACAAATAATAATGCTAGTTTAGGACATGCTGAATTTTAGATTTTCTAAAAAAAATCTGGGAGAAAATGGCTATCAGAAGTTGGCTCAGGGATTCAGAATCTACATCTGAGACATGGATCAGCATTGGAAATTTATGAACAGGGTGGCAGATGAATGCCTAGGAGTAAGTGATCAGCTGGTCTTGACTCAATAGTACAGTCAACATCACAGTGGGGCTCTTAGGAGGTACCCAGCACATCTTTGTCGAAGGAAAGGCAGGAGGTAGTAAGGGAATGGCCAGAAAAAGGGTGCAATGCCAGAAGAGAAAGGGCCAAGAAGAGCAGGGAGAGGAGGGGCGGAGAGCAGGAGCTAGCAAAGGAGAAGCAATGCTTATAGGAGACCCAGGAACATGGAGCACCACGAAGTAGCTCCCCCCCACACATTTTTCTGCCTTTCCCTTCTGTTTATGCCTCAGAAATGGCCTACTGCTGTTTAGTCACCTCAGTGTAGGATGTGCTATGTCCCCCCACTGGAAAGCAGCTCCTGATATAGGTAACAAAAGGGAACTGCACATAAGGTGTTGTGCTTTCCAACAGATTGTCTTTGAAAATAAGTGACTCACGATCCTAGCTCTTTGTCTCCTGCAGTCCATTTTTCCGTTGTCCCTTTCTGAATTTGTTCACCAAGCATCATTTTACCCTGCACATATACCTGTTGGCAGCATCTCCCACAGCTACATGGAAATACATTGAATACAGAGCATGAAGTTTCATCATACTCTGGCTTTTAGTAGAATACTTAGGTTCAAGATGTGTCTTTGCCAATAACAAGCTCCGCCCACTAAGTCCTCAGCTCCCAGCAGGAGCTTCCACCTTTGTCATGGCGCTGTCTCCTCCAGGTGAACTCTGACCTCCCCATTGCAAAGTCCATTGAACATTCTCATGGCTTCATTTACTTGATTGTGGAAATGTGTTTGACCCTGTGAGACCATGTCTACCTTCTTCAAAATTCCTGCTCTGGTTTCCTAGACATGGCCCTCTCCTGATTTTCTTTTCTCTGGCTTCACCTTCTTTCTCAGGTCCTTTGCTGCCTCCTTTTCTTTGGCATTAAATAATACTCCATAGAACTCTCTTCTTTATCAATTTCTGAGTGATCTCACTCAGTCTTATGGCTGATGACCTCCAAAGTCCTCTAATTTATATCCTGCTCTTAATCTCCACTGCTTAATGAACACATCCACTCCAGACAGGAAACTAGTCTGCAACTAAACTCACTATCCTAGCTTCCAAGCCTAAATCAGAAAATGGCTCCTATGTCTATCCAGTTATCAAGACAGAAACTTAGAATCATTCTTGACTCCTCTCTTTCACTTAGCAATTAGGAACCAAACCTATTGATTCTGTATCCAGTTTTCTCTCCATCTGTGCTATTACCTTGGTCCAGCCACTGGTGTCTTGCCTTGCCTTCAAGACAATATCTCCTTATCTGGTCTCCCTGCCTTTCTGCTGCCTCCTCTATATTTCATTCTCCCCTTTGTAGTTAAAGTGACCTTCAAATCCAATCATGTCACTCAGTACTCAAATCCCTTTGCAGTCTTTCCAATAATCTCAGAATACGCTTTCAAAGGCCATCATGGTCTGGTCCTTGCTCACGTTTCTAGCCCCATCTTTCTCCATTGCCCTCTCTCTCATTTTTCTCTCACCTCTTGCCTTTGCACACATTGCTTCCTCACCCCAGAACTGTCTCCTTCTTCTCACTTCCACCCAATACCTGGTTGAATCAGAGTCAACTCTCTGACCTCAACCTAGACATCATCCCTCTTTAGCCACTGCTACCACTAGCTCCTTTCTCCCCCTCCTTTCCAATAGGATAAGGAGCCCTGCCTTTTAATCTTATAAACCCTGCAATTCCTGTATCTCTCCTACCATAGCAGTATTATATTCTTATTTTAATTGCTTGTCTAATTGTTTATTTCTTTCCTAGAATGTTCCCTCCATGGGGACAGGGGCCATGTCCTTCTTGTTCGTTCCTACATCTGCAGTCCCGACTTAAGTGTTTCACACACAGTGGGTATTCAAGAAACTTTGAGTGAATAAATGCTGCTCTCTGGGATTGCAGAGATGGACAAGAAGATATGCATCCTGTCGTCAAGGAATTCACATCTTGTAATGAAAAAAAGCTTATAATTATCATATAATACACACAGTAATATAAATAATATAATACACCATCCAAATTAGCACAGAAAAGGGAAAAGCTAACTTTGTCTCGAAGATTTGAATTGGTCTTTAAAAAGTGAAAAGTACCAACATAAGATACTGCAGCTTTGGACTTAGCTCTGCAACTAATTAGTCTTTTCATCTTGGGCAAATGACCTATCTTCTGTGAACCTTAATTTCCTTTTCTAGAAAAGTGAAAATAATAATACCTCACTTCACAAAACTATACAGTGGATTAAATAGTGAGATTTAAGTGATGTATACAAAGCATGGAACCTTCTATGTACTCTGTAGATAGTAGCTGTTTTATTATATGATTTGAATTAATTTAAGTGTGTTTATTCAGTGCTTCTTGAATGAAAGTACCTGAAGATAAATGAGGAAGAAAGAATTTATTTTTTGGATGGAACTAAAATTATAACTGCAGCCTGGATCCACATAAGGGAAGTTTCTGAACTATGGCCTAATAATATATAATTTATCATTTGCCTCCATTAAACTGTAATAAACTATCAAGAGTCAAAGGAGCAGCTTTTATACTAGAAAACTTTTAATCCAACCTGAAGGAATTATTTGCACTGTTACCTTCATGCATAGAGTAATTTACTAGCATGGGGTCATTTTTATTCATCCATGGTTTCAATTCTGCATAATATTACCTTGTAAGCTCCTCTTCCTGGACCTCAACCTCACCAGCCCAGTGTACGTAGGGATATTTTAAAAGTGTGAAATCTGTGGATGTCTGTGCAACAGCAGAAATGCATTTGAAAACATATGCTATCAATTATAATTCTGATCAAAAGCTGCCGATAATATCCATGTATTATGTTTTCATTCCTTGAGAAAAGAGCTATGTCCTATAAGTGTATTCTTTATGTTGTTGATCTAAAATACCTGAGTACTTTAATTTTAAGAGATAATATGAAATCGTGAAACCTATCACCTACTTCCATGTCACGCTACGAATGCGAACAAGTTGACTTAAGTTACTTTGGGCTGTCCTAAATAAGGTTAAATCTTTAACTTGTGTGACTTTCAGCAACTTTGCTGCAGTTGTCTCTCTTTAGCACTGCTAGTCAAAATCTTTGCTCTCAGATTTTTTTTGTAAACTTTAACTCTTTTGGAGCATAGTCATGCCATTGGTTTGATGTTCCCTAAAGAATTATCCAGTTTTATAAGAATTAATGTGCTTGGTTAGATGCTTACAACTGGTTTACAAGAAGAATCAATTCCAGTTAGCTCTCACAGGGAGGGGAGGAAATGGAAGGGCTTTCCCCTGTTTTAGCACATTTTAAGAATAACATTCATGCTCACAACACATGAAATATCACTCACTTTTAGACGTAATAAATGCTGCTGAAGTTTATAGTAAATAGTTAATGGTAATTGCCATTCTAGAATCTGCCAATATCTTAGGTCAAGACTTGAATTTGGCTGTCCGTGGAAAACAGAAGGACCTGGGTATGAAGTTTACTTCAGAACCTTCCATGGCTCTGCGTAGCCTGTGCAGTGATACTCATCCTGTTGTATGTAGGAATCACCTATACAACCTCTTTTTGAAATGCACACGTGCAAGCCTCATGCATTTAAAAAATTATAATTTGGAAATTCTGGAAAGGAAGCCAGACATACGAATATGTGTAAATTTCACTTCCACAGGCGATTTGGAAATGCAGCTAAGGTCAGGAGTCACTCCACTATGCATGGTAGTCGAGAGTCTTTACAACTGGTTAGCCTTTAGTTCAACTTTCCAGCTCTCTCTCCCTCTCTGCATCCAGGATTTCAACCATATCAGTCCCTTCCACATCTCCATCTTCCTGGTGTCACCTCTACCTCAACTCCCTTTTCTCATCTACTGAAATCCTACTCCTCTCTTAAAATGGTGGTTCTTACACTTCATGTGCATAAAACAAACAAACAAGCAAACTGCGCAACATCTGAAAAAGTCCTATTCCCAATTCTCCTCATCCCAGAGATTCAGATTCATTGGGACTGGAATGGGGTCTAAAATGGGGCATTATTTTATAAGCTCACCAGTCAGCTCTGAGACGAATGTGATGGCACTTAGAAAACCACTGCTTAAGATTTCTTCTGCACAACCTCTCCCAGTTCCAGCATGCAGCAGTAATTGCTCCACTAGTCCCACAGTGCTTTGCTCATCCCACTAGTGTATCCCCTCTGCACAATACTAGGGACAGTTGTCCAGGGGTCTGTATCAGGCAGGAACCAGCTTGTCTTCACTATTGTGTCCCTGTCCTTAATTCTGTGCCTAGCACAACTCAGAAAATGTGTGTTGAATAGATAGTAGTGTTTGGGACATAACATGTGTCTATCATTTTATATTGCAGTGTAAAATCTAGAGAAAGTAAGCAAAATTCCACATCTGCTGCTCTGTGACTCAGTGTTAAGATTGAGACCACATTGTTTTCCCCTCTTACTGGGACTTCTGTGGTGCCAGCATCTCTCACTGTCCCTTCTCCAGAAGTGTGCCTGTCACCAGCAGGTCCGAACTGTCCATTTTAATTTAAGCTGTGCTTAAATTCATTTTATGTGTTTCTTTCAACTTCAGCTTTTAAAATATTTTTCCAAGGGGAGAAAGTGCAGTGGTCTCATGAGGACAGTGAGTGCTTATAGTTGTTTTCTTCTTTTTGCCCAGTTTCTAGAATGGGCAGGACCAGGATTCTGCTTAGAGTGTGTGTTCACCTGGTATCCATATACCCCAGGGAGTCTGTGGACTTCACCTGCCAGATACCACCGGCCATTTGTCTCGGGTTCCACACTGTGCCTCGAGTCTGCTTCGGGGAGAATAGGAGGCTTTGGAGGTCCCAGCTCCGCCCTGCTCCAGTTCCTTCCTCTCTGTGCTCTGTCCTGGCAACACTGCAGCTCTCCACTGGGACTTTGCTTTGCCTGAGGCAGTCCTGCACCTTTGTTTCTGTTCTCATCTTTACCAGGAAACCTTCCTTGATCTGTTCAAAAGAGAGCTGGGGACTTCCCATCTCCCACTGCACATAACATAGGTATCATAGACTTAGCACGTCCTAGTAAAATTGTCTGTTTACTTCCTGGCAACTCCCATTAGTGCCTAAAAGCAACTTGCAGGCAGAAACTGTATCATTCATAACCACCATGTTTCCCGTTACCACACGCTGCTCCTGTCCTTAGTAAACATTCTATGAATAGTTGTTGAGTGCTGGTAAGAGTACAAGAAGCCCAATTCAAAAGTGGTAACACAAACAAGGGTAGCTGCTCCTGAAACAGGGGGAGCCCTCAGCCACACCCCACTGTCCAGGATAAAATCAAATGCTACAGCTCTTTGCCCAGAGAACAGTGGACATTAGTTTACTAGTTCTATGTGCCTTCGTTCCTGGCTTTTGCAGGCCACAAAATCATCTTTGCAATTTCATCCATATAAAAATTACTTGAGTTACAGGCACGGCACTAGTCCCTGCGGAACAATATAAAAAGACAAGGCCCCTACCTGCAAATTGCTTTGAGAGATTAGGGCCATAATCACACAGATAAGATTTCACAGATAAAGGCTGAATGATGTCCTAGGAGTAACCATTACATAATAGTTGTCTTCCCATTATCTGCAGAATGAAGTCCAAAATCCCAGCTGCTTTTCAAGAACCACCTGCACCTGGCCCCTTCAAGTGCTCCGGCCATGTCCCGTTTCTACCCTGCAAGAGTCCTCTTCTCTAACCACATGTGTTCTCTGCTCTCCAGATAAACTATGCTCAATCCCACCCTCACATCTTTGCCCCCAGTGATAAGCCTACCTAAAACATTCACTTTACTCTCTTCTGCTAAGCCATACACCTCAGGCCTGCCCTAACTGCCCCAGAGGAGCCCTTTTCTTCTAGGACACACAGTATGTGCTACACTCAGTATAGTTGTGACTTATTTTTATGTAAATATTCTCTCTTCTCAAAGACCATACTTTATATGTCTTTTAATTCCCAAAGTCCCAAAGTTGACCAAGCTTGTCCAACCCACAGTCTGCAGGCCTCATGTGGCCCAGGACGGCTTTGAATGCAGGCCAACACACATTTGTAAACTTTCTTAAAACATTATGAAAATTATGCATGAACCTTTTTTTAGCTCATCAGCTATCATTAGTGTTAGTGTATTTTATGTGTAGCCCAAGACAGTTCTTCTTCCAATGTGGCCCAGGGAAGCCAAAAGATTGGACACCCCTGCTATAGACAACTGCGTCTCAATAAATATTTGGAGATGGTGATCACTTCCAGCTGGAGAGGATACAACATCAAAGAAGCAATTGAGGGTGTCCCTGCCCCCATGTCTCTTGTGATATGGGAAATCCAAGTTCCAGATTTTTGGCACAATGTTGAGAAAAACATTGCCTTAGGTCTTAGCTCTGGGCAGCCCCCAACATGATTGATACCCTGCGCCCCTCCTCCTTGGAAGCCTCACCAGCACCATGTTTTCCTGGATCCCCTCCCACATCGCCAGCCCCTTCTGGAATCTCCTTCCAGATTCATCTTCTTCTGCCCCCACCCCTTAAACTTCTTCTGTGTAAGTTACTTGGGGCCCTCTCCTTTCCAAGGACCTCCCCTCATCTCTCTTTACAAATTCCCTCTGGGGGATATCATCTACTCCATGGCTTCAGTTAACAATCTGTATGTTAAATACTTTGAAATCTATTTGTATCTCCAACCCACATCTTTTTCCTGAATCCCAGACCTCAAACTTTAGGTGCTTACTGAACGCTCCATCTGTATGTCTCCAAATACCTCCACATCATCACTGCTTACCCACCAAGTCTGCTCTCTGTCAGCGGATGGCATTCCCTTCTGCCAGTTGAATCCTGAGGCCGGAAAAATAGCAATATGCTCACCAACAATTTGCCTGGAGGATGAGTAGATGGATGGACAATTTGTTTACTGAAAAGGTAGCTTCTGTGAAAATATATCTTCTTTAAAAAAGAAAGACCACTTTTGAAAGAATTCATTAATGCTATTTGAAATTGTAGAAGATGATAGAAGTGCCACAAAGTATGTTATTTTCAAAATGCATTGTGTTTATGTAACCATATTTTTATACAGCTCCCTTAAAAATCAGTTTTGTCACACTAACAGCCCATATGAGTCAATTGTTCCTTATGAGGCAAAAGGAGCAAAAAATACTAAGCTTCATTTACCAAAGAGAAAATTGAGGCCCAGAATAAGGGTGTCTATGGGTTAAGGTCACACTGGATTTGCAGACTGCAGGTTAAAGAAAGTCTATTCACACCGGCCCACAGACAGCGTTCCAGGCTGACTGCCCTCAGGCTGGTTGCTTGAAAACAGAATAAGCTTTTCTGCCAGGAAATCCTTGGAAAAAAGAAAATGGTTGAGAAAACATATCATGAAAAATAAAACATCAAATATCAAATTAATCCCTTTTATTCCTTCAGTCATTCAGCAAATGTTTTTGGATGTCTGGTTATGTCCAGATACTCGGAATCAAGTGGTGGACTAAAGCTAAAGCTGTGTCTGCCTCATGCACTCTGAGTGGGAGCAGCAGACTAACTAGACATAGAAATAATGTGCAATTACATTGGTGGGACGAGCTGTGAAGGGCAGGCACATATGAAAGTGCAAGAGTAGATAACAGGGTCTTTGACCAGAAGGTTAAGGATCCAAAGAACACAGATCCTCATCATCATGAAGTAGTGAAGGAGAAAAAGTATTTAACTTAAAGGTTTTCCCACATTTCATTCTGAGCACAAGGCTGGTATTGCAGCCAATTACAGCCAAAACGTTAGGGAAGGAATGAAACAATGGAGGGATCTGGAAGGAGAGAAATCTGGCTCAGAAAAGGAGCAAGTGAATTTGCCCTCACTATCATTAAACCTTTAAAAAGCTGTCTCCTGTTGCCAATGGGCACATGCCTGCCTGCCAGGGCCTGCCTCTAGGTATTCATTGAAAGTCAGTCCAAACTAGGACATTGCTCCTAGCATCAGACTTGAACCTGCAGGGACCCCGTGGGTAGTGACTGTAGAAGGTCTGCTAATTTGGTTCCCCTTAGAAGAAGGAATGTGTATACGAGGAATTCACTTGGACCCTCGGATCCTCAGGCCTGAAGATCTGTGCAGCAGTGAGGATCTCCGACTGCCCATGGACTGGGAAGATGGGAGGAAAGAGGAGTCTAGCGCAGGGAAAATGGATCAGAAATGGGACAAGAAGGCCGAGAGTGCATGGAAAGTAAAAATGCAGCATGTCTAATGAAGTACTTAGATACACGAGGAACAGCAGGTATTCTCACAGCTTTTTACTGAGACTTTAAGGTGAAAAATGCCAGGGCGTTTAGTGTTTGCACATTTGCAAAATACTTTCAAGTCACTGCCACTAATCAAAAGAGAAAAATGTAATCCTGTTGGATTCTGGCAAAACTGACATCAAAATCAGTTGCTTGCGTATGTTTTTCAAAACTGATTTTCTATGACAGGGGCTTGAAACCTGCAATTCTTTTTTATTACCGTTGTGACAATTTACTTTCTTTCATGAGGTTTTCTTTTCTCCTCCCTTATCTTTATTTCATTGACAGACAAATACCATATTTCGCCAGGTATAATGCACTCCCATATATAATGTGTACCCACATTTTTGGCCCAAAGTTTCAGGGAATTTTTATTTTATTTTTTTAATTAAAAACTTTATTTGTTTATACTTAGGTACTTGTTTTTGTATTATAAGGAATTTTAGCATTTATTTTTTAACTCACATATGGAATATAAAACTGAAAGCAAAAAAGAAACAAAAACTCATGGATACAGTCAATAGTTTAGTGGTTACCTGAGGGTAAGCGGGGAGGGGGATGGGGTAGTTGGGAGGAGGTGTCAAATGTGTGGTGGTGAAAAGAGAACTGACCCTGGGTGATGAACACATAACACAACATGTAGAGGATGCACTGTAGAATTGTACACTTGGAACCTATGTAATTTTTACTAAGCAATGTCACCCCAATAAATTTAATAATAAAACCCCAATTATTATATTCCAGGGTATTATTTTGTATATGGATATCATTATTGATTTCTAGAGTTACACTTTTAACTCATAAGCATAAATAAAAAATAATTATATAGATACAAAATGAGTACAAATCATGTATACTATGCATCCTTATTTTTCCCTCACAAATTTGCTCAAAAAAGTACCATTATATATGGCAAAATACGGTAAATATAGCCTTAAATTTCCCAGTGCTTGCTATATCAGCTAGCTCTTTAGGATAGCTATTCAACCCTCCATCTTTATTCTTCCATGATCTTAACATTATGTTTCTGCCTTCCCTCTAACCTGTATCTGCTTTGCAGATGTTAATTGTGCTGCACTGCAGTGCAGGGGCTTGAAGTAGCACCTGAAAGGTCCAGGCACACATTTGGGCAGTGACAAAGAATACTGTTTTTTTAAGGAAAAATTGATGTGAATGTGCTTCAGGCCAAGGGATGAAAGAACAAAGTTTCTATCCAGAAGCAAAGTTTACTACTAACTGGAATTGGAAAAGCAACCAAGTCCATTGCTTGAATAGGGAGCGATGGTGTTTCCTTGACTTAAAATAAAAAAATCCCTTTAACAATTCTCTTCCAGCCAATAACTATTATTTTATACTGTGTATTTGTGTTATCACAAGGCATTATGAACATGGGGCAATAGTTTGCCCTCTATCTTCTCTAAGAGGTCAATTCTATTCCTAAAGGCCAGTCTATCAATAGCTGATAAGCACTTTTCTTTGAAGAAGGTGGAGATGTGGCAGAGGCACCCAGAGGTATTGGTATGTTGCTGCCTTCACAAGGGTAAATAGATACTGGCCAGGGGAGGGGGAGATAGTGATTCATTTTGAATAGACTGAGTAGGAAGTTAAAAAGCCTTGGTAATTAGGAAATATGGGAATGGATTAAAGAACAAGTCAGACATGGATCAGTAAGAATACAACCAAATCAACACCTTTACACACCAACCTGTCACCTGCCCCCTCCTAATTTTCATTTGAAGATTATGGAACTATCTTTGTCAGGTATCAATCTGCAGAAACTTTGGCATTACCAGCAAACACTGCAGTAATTCTGAAGTGACAAGAGAATCTGTTGCTACCTCTTGGTCATCTTTATTTTTTCTATCTTTCCAAATATGCAATTATGGCTGACAGACTCAGTGAGGACTTGTCACATACCACTTCAGCTTGTCTTCTTGTATATTTTCAGCACACATTAAAAACACATATAGTAGTAATTAAGTCTTCTTTACAAATAATTTCTTACCGGTAATGTGCTTTTCAGTCCCCTCAATGAGGCATTGTAACTTGATAAATTATTCTGTTCACGGCAGTAACAACAATAGAGCCTGCACAACTGTAAACCCTTCCCTTGCCGGTACTTAGCAAAGTAATTATCCAGCCTGATTTCCTCACAAGGCGTTAAGGGGGCCAACATTGGCACGTCTTCAGAAATATTCCTTCATCCTGTCTTTTGGGAGGAGTCGCTAGTCACTTGACAAATGAGATTCTAAAGTGATGGTGCCTTAGAGAAATGGTCTCATTGCTTTAGAGCCTCATCTCATACTAATTTTTATTGAATCTGACTAGTTGTGAGGTCCTGTTGCGTATAAATCCAAAGTAAAGATCCTAAGTTTCCCTTTGTGATGAAAAATTTTCCATTTATTTTACTTCTATTTTGCCTTTAGAAAAAAAAAAACTTAGAATTATTCAGGGGAAAATAGTTTTGTGTGTAAATGAAAGGAGACAGATGGGTTAAAGGGGAAAAAGAATATTTCCATTTTAGCTCAGCTTTGGAAATCTGGGCCAACACTGATAAAAACTGAAGAAATGCAGATTGATACCAGATCTGTCTTAAAAGAGAAATGACATAGTATTAAGACTCCAAACCAAGTAGCTTTGACTAGAGAAACTACTTTCACTGGGTTCAGAGAGATTGCTTTCTAATTAGACTTGTTCAGATTTGTTTTTTAATAATTCGAATCATCACTGATCAAAAAGAATCACAAATGATTTTTTATGTGAAATTTGGACAACATTTCAAAGGCATAAAACAGGTCATAGCAGAGCTGCTAGGCACCCTGCATTCATCCTTTATTTCTTAAATTCAATTAGCAACATTTTAAAATCTAAACTCTCACTTGGTGACATTTTCATTAGCACATCTTATTCCATGTTCTGGTGTTTAAATTTTAATGCCTGTCTTATAAAGAAAGAGAGAGTAGAGGCTTCTTAATCAGAAATGTATTACTTTCAATTTACTATCTTAAAAAAAATGTTGAATAGCTAGTCATAACGAGAATTTAAAAGAGACATGGAAAACATGATGAGGACAGAGGAGGCAAATACAGATTCTGAAGAGCCAAAAATAAGGACCATAATGTAGGGCTAATACATTTTTTAAATTCTGGATAAGACATGATGAAGAAACTAACTGGAATATGATTCTTAGGCTCATAGCTGAGTCATATAAGAGATGGTGGGTAACTTTGCTTTTATTTTCAATTAAGAATAGAAGTAATTTAAATAAATTAAACATCAAAGACAGGAGGATGCACTAGGAATCCTTGTGTACTTGTACTTAATTGGCTTCTAGAACTGTAACTTTTCTGTGTACTTTGCAAACACAAGCGTTGTAATGTGGCCAGTTAGAGAGGCCTAGAGGATACAAGGACATTCAGAGACTTCTGGGGAGCTTTTCTTGTTCCTCACCCCAAATTGTTCACCCACTCCATCCTTTTCCACTTGGGGATTGGAAGTTGACGTCATCCTGGGCTGGTTAATGCTCTGCCAAGGCATGCCCTGCTGCTGGAGACCTGAGGCCCCAGCTCCCGAACTCACTTTACAGCCCTGACTTTTAAGTTGCACTAGACCTCCAGGCTCTGCCTACCCAACGACCTTTCTGTGATCGAAGAATCTCTCCCAAGCTCTCCCAGCTTCCCCTGCCTGCCACCCCTGCTTGCCATCCTTGTCCTAAGACTCATGCTGATGGACAATCACTAATGTTTATGGCTCTGTAAGAAGTAATCCTGGTCCCCTGTGAGCTGCTAAACACTGAAATGTGTTCCTAAGGGTGTTCTGTAGATATGGAGCAGTCTTTTGGTTGTGTGAATCGTTTCTGTCAGTCAGGAAACAGACTAACTGGTGCTTTGTCCTTAGAGTTAGTAAACTTCAGGTTTTACAATTGCATTGGCAAAAAAGAAAGGCCAAATTGTAACAAACAGTACCTAGATTAAGAATTTATATGGAATCTTAACCCTTGGATAGGAATTTACCTTATCTTATATTTTTTCATTATTCAGGATCTCACATACATGTCTATATCAGAGACAGATGGCCCCTCCACAAGGTGTCCCTGTCCCTGATAAAACAGAAACCAAACCCAGGGCAAGGCCACAGCCTTGCTGTGCGAAAGATAGGCTCATGATGACAGAGGAGTAGTGACTTTAGGACACCGCATGGGAAAGTCTTTCCATTCTTATGCTGCAAAGATAGATGCCCATGACCACTCACCCACTGATATAAAAACACAGTGTTCCCTTACTATTTTTTCTAAATCAAGAAATAAGACAATAAAACAACCATATTTTACAGATCTTGTTAAGCAAGACACAAAACATAATTATCTGTTTTTTGCCTTTTTAATTTTTGAAAAGGTAGTATATTCACATGGTATAAAAATTTTTAATATATAAAAAGGTATACAGTGAAAACTTTCCCACCCACTCCATCTACACAGTACCCCACTCCAGATACCCCTATTAGTCTCATATATATCCCTCTAGTTTTTTATGCATACACAAGCAAATATGAATATATCTTTTATCCCCCTTCCTTTTTCTAGCACAATTAAGTAGTATGCCATATGCACCATTCTCACTGTTAAGTGAATTTTGTTTTCACTTAACAGTATACCCTGGGAATTTCCCCCATTTGTACATAGGGAGCCTCTCTTCTCAGTACCTAGAGAGTAGTTTTATAGCTGTGTAGTAGTGTTCCACTGAGTGGTGCACGATTGCATGGCCAGTGTGCTATTGTGGACATTTAGACCATTTCCAATCTTGTGTTATTACAAACAGTGCTGTCATGGATAAGCATGCGTGTACACGTTATGTCATTTTGCCCATGCACTAGTGGGTCTATAGGATAAATTCGCAAAAGTAGAATGGCTGAATGAAAGGGAATATACCTTGGCCACTTCAGTAACAAATTATCCAACGTTCAAATATACTGATTTACATTCTTTCCAGCAATTTTTGGGAATGTCTGTTTCTCAGTACAAATAAAGTGTGTTACTAAACATTTAGATTTTTTGCCAACATGATAATTGAAAAATGCTATCACAGTATAATTTTAATTTGCATTTTTATTATGAATTAGGTTAAGCATCTTTTCACATGTTTAAAAGCCAATTGTGTTTTTTCTTTCTGCTAACTATGCCAATTGTTCTGTTGCCACCTTAGTCTTTTTCTTACCAATTATCAAGGAGTTCTTTATCTTTCTGTATTAGGGAATTAGCCCTTTCTCTATGATATGAATTGCAAATGTTTTTCCCATTTTGTTTTTTGGCTTTTGATTTTGTTTATGGGTGTTTTTGTTTACCTCATTGGTTGGTTTAGGTTTGTCTTGCCCTTTATCAATTGTTTACTTGTAAATTTCGTAACAGCTAGAAAGGCCTTTCCCATGCTATGATAGGATTCTGCTGTTTTCTTTAGTACTTTCATGGGTTTTTATATTTTACATTAAACCTTGTAATCATTTCTTTAGGGTTTTCTACATGAAAAATTCATGTCATCTGCAAATAGAGGTAATTATACTTCTTCCTTTTCAATGTAGATGTCTTCTATGAGTTAGGAATTGTTGCTTCCTCTTTAAGTTTTGGGAAAGTATGAGAAGAATTGCTGTAAGTTCTTTCAATGTTTGGTGAAATTCACCAATGAAGCCATCTGGTCCAGGATTTTTCTTTGTCAAAGGGTTGTGATTACTGATTTAATCTCCTTACTAGTTATAGATCTATTCAGGTTTTCTCTTTCTTCATGGTTCAGTCTCATTAGGTTTGTGTTTTTAAGAATGTTTGTACTTTTCTGTTACCCAGTTTGTGGGCATACAGTTATTCATAGTACTCTATTATAACCCTTTTAATGCCTATACAGTTGATAGTAATATCCCTGATTTAATTTCTAATTTTAATAATTTGAACCTTTCTTAGTCAAGCAACCTAAAGGTTTGTCAATTTTGTTAATCTTTTGGAAAAAACAGCTTTTGATGTCATTGATTTTTTTCTTATTGTTTTTCTTTTCCCTATTTTTTTAAATTTCCACTTTAATCTTTATTATTTCCTTCTTTCTGCTAACATTGAGTTTAGTTTGCACTTCTTTTTCTGGTTCCTTAAGTTGTAAAGTTAGGTTGCTGATTTCAATTTTTCTCCTTTTTTTAGTGTAAGCATTTACAGCTATAAATTTTCCTTTTAGCACTATTTTTGCTGCATTTCATAAGTTTCAGTATGTTGTGTTTTCATTTAAATGTGCTTCTAAGTCTTTTCTATTTTCCCTTGTGATTTCTTCCTCGATTCTTGATTGTTTAAGAATATGTTTATAAATTTCCACAAATTTGTTAATATTTCAATTTTCTTGCTGTTAATTTCTAATTTGATCCTGTTGTAGTCAACAAAGATACTTTCTATGATATTTATCTTTTTAAAATCTATTGAAACTTAATCTGTGGTTTAATACTTGCATATGGTCTATTTTGGAGAATGCCCCGTACGCACTTGAGAAGAATGTATATTCTATTGTTGGGTAGAGTGTTCTGTATATGTGTGTTAGATTTAGTTGGCTTATTGCATTGTTCAAGTTCTTTCCTTACTTATCTTTTTATCTGGTTGTTCTATCCATTATTGAAAGTTTGATATTGACATCCCCAATTGTGATTTCAAAACTGTCTATGTATCCCTTTAATTCTGTCCATTTTTGTTTTATATATTTTAAGGGTCTGTTATTAGGTATGTAAATGTTTAGTTTTTACTATATCTTTTTGCTGTATTCAAAACTTTATTAATATATGATGTCCTTATTTTTTTCTTGTAAACTTCTTTGATGTAAAGTCTCTTATCCTATAGTAACATAGCTATTTCACTCTCTTTTGGTTACTATTTTCATGGAATATCTTTCCCATTTTTTTACTTTCAACCTATTTATGTCTTTTAATATAAAATGAGTCTTTTCTAGACAGCATATAATAGAATCATGCGTTTTTACTGATTTTGTCCATCTGTCTTTTGATTAGAGAACTTAGTCCATTTACATTTAAAGTAATTATTGATGGTGATGGACTTCTGCTATTTGCTATTTGTTTTTGGTATGCTTTATAAAATTTTTGACCCTCATTTTCTGCGTTATTGTGTTTAGTTTATTTTTTGTTGTGCCACGTTTTAGTTCACTTTTTATTTTCTTTTGTGTATACTCTATTGCTCTTTAAGTTATCATAGGGATTACCTTTAACATTCTAAAGTTATAGCATTCTAATTTGAACTCATAACAGCCTAGTTTCAATAGCATACAAAAACTCTGCCTCTCTACAGCTTTATTCTCACCACCTTTCAATTATATATATCACAATTACATCTTCCTGTATTCTGTTTCTAAAAGCATGGACTGGTATTGTATTTTATGCATTAGTCTTTTAAATCATGTAGAGCACAAGGAGTTACAAACCAAAATTACAATATACTTATTTGTATATTTATATTTATCTTTACCAGAGAACTTTATATTTTTGTATGCCTTTGAGTTACTGCCTAGCATTCTTTCATTTTTACTTAAAGAACTCACTTTAGCATTTCTTGTAGGGCTGGGCTAATGGTAATGTATCCCCTCAGCTTTTGCTTGTCTAATAATGTCTTAATTTCTTACTAATTTTTAAAATATTGTTATACTGGTTGTAGAATCCTCAGTTGAGATTTTTTTTCTTTCAGCATTTTAAATACCTCAGGTCACTCACTGCCTTCTGGCCTGTAAGATTTCTACTGAGAAATTCTATGGCAATATTCTTCAGGATCCCTTGTACATGACAAGTTATTTTTTTTCTTGGTACTTTCAAGATTCTCTCTTTGTTTTTGGCTATCAATAGTTTGATTATAATGTGTGTCATTTTGGGTATCTAGAGTTTAACCTACTTGGAGTTTATAGATTCCTGGATTTGTAGATCCATGTCTATCAGGAAGCTTTCAGCCATTATTTTTCTCAATAATTTCTCTGTCATTTCTCTCTCCCTCTCTCTCCTTCTCTCCCTCCCTCCCTCCTTTCCTCCCTCCCTCCCTTTCTCCATCCCTTCCTCCTTCTCTCTCTGTCTTTCTTTCTGGACCCCCCACAATTCATATATTGATCCACTTGATGCCCACAGGTCCATTAAACTCTGATCACTTCTAATATTTTTTCTTTATGTTCCTCACACTTAATAATTTCAATTGTCTTATCTTTAAGTTTACTAACTCTTTTGTTTGCTCAAGTTTTTTTTCTATTTCTCTAGTGAATTTTTTTATTTCAATTATTATACTTCTCAGCTGCAGGATTTCTTTTTAATTCCTTTTTATGATTTCTGTCTCTTTACTGATATTTTCAATTTGTTCATACATCTTTTTTTTTTTTTACTTTATCTACATTTTTCTTTAGCTCTTCGAGCCTCTTCAAGACAATTATCTTAAAGTCAGTCTAGTAAATCTACCATATGTTTTTATTTTTTAGGGACAGTCTTTATTTTTTAATTTTTTCTCGTGAATAGGTCACACTTTCTTTTTTTCTTTGTAGCTTGTGATTTTTTGTTTTGTTGAAACTTGGACATTTGAATCTCAAAATATGATATCTCTATTACTTAGGCTTTCCCCTTTATCCTGAGTTTGCTATTTTGTTTTTGTTATTGTTTTAATTGTTGTAGGGTGTTTCTGTACTGCAGATTAGCCTTTAAACTTAAAGTCTTTTCAGGTCTTTTAGGAGCCTGCATCTTTCTCTGGGCAATGACATTCTAAATTCTTCCTTATATGCAGTTGCTTTTGAATGTAATAATCCTTAAATGCTTGGCTCTCAAAAGAAGGGTGGAGGGGAATGAAAGGGAAAATAATTTAATGCCCTCTTTTTAAATGCCCTGGAAGCCACTTCAGCCTAAAAAGTTGCGACAACAGAGGTAACCTCTATGTCTGCTCCTCTATAGTGAGAAACAGCAATCAGTGATCAAATCACAGTTTCCTAATATTTGTAGAAAAAGGCTTCTTATTACCTACCTTGGTCCTGCAAGTCACTGCAGCAATGTGAGCACAGTTATCTTCCCCAGGGCTTGTGGGTAGGGAATGGATTCCTGCCAAGGTTGGAGCCAAAAATGATCAAAATTAATTATGATTTACCATCTAAACCTTCTCTTGGAAGCTATAAGTCTTCAAATAGACTTCAGAGTTTCAAATAGTTACATCAGATGGATTCTATCAATTTATTTGCTGTCTAGATAAGGAAATGGATTCCTGCCACTTCCTGCCCACCATCTTCCCTGATGCAACTTCTGTGTTCTGTTTTTTTAAGGTTTAGAGGCATTATCTGAGGCATGACTGGCTGTCTAAATGAGTGTTTATCTTTAAACTCTAATAAATATACTAAGATAAATCTTGTTATTGAATTCTGATTCTCCTAATATGGTACATGGTATACCTTTCCATATATGCATTCAAGTATATTCAAGCATATAGATTCCGAATGTTCAGGAAAGGGTTGTAGCAGTAGTAGTAGTAGTAGAAGTAGTAGAAGTAGTAGAAGTAGTAGTAGTAGTAGTAGTAGTAGTAGTAAACTATTTGTTTTATTTCTTGTTTTTATTTTTACTCAGAGATGCTAGTTATACACTTGCTGGATCTCCTGTAGTCTTTTTATAAGTATTTTAAAGTTCAATTTCATTTTGCTTGCATTTCTCATTTTTATATTTTATGTACCTTGTTCTATATTATACAAAATTTGTTCTTTCTTTCCACTCATTCCAGTGTCATCTTCATTTTTGAGATGATTTTATTTTTTCCTTTACTCCTTTCTATAGGAGGAGAGTTCTGCCTCTGCTCCTGTCAACTTCCTATGTCTTCCTTGAATTATTTGAATTTCTACATTATATTCTTCATTTATTGAGATAATTGTTTCAGTAAGCTTTGTTTTGTGTTTCTAAATGCACATCAACATGTCTGATCATTCTTTGTATTTCCTCAGTAACAACATATTTCCTGGGTATATTTTTATAATGGATTCTGCCAGTCTACTCCACATTTTTTTTTCATGGAATTTTTGCACAGCAGTATACCAATTCCTTTTCTTTTTTCTTTCTTTTTTTTCTTTTTTTTTTTTGTTTGATTTTAGATCACTCGTTATGAATGGGTTGGATATTTCTGAAATAGCTATTTAAATATGATGGGAACAGTGCCAGGCTTCACATTACAGGTTTTCTCCCTTTTGCATGACACTGAGACAAAATGCTTTCTGCAGGTATGGCTCATCTGAATTATCCTATATGTAGTTCTGACTCTTCTAACAGTGAACCAAACTGAGTCCATGTGGGCTTCTTCCACCAACTCTGTTCACCCCAGTTCCTGCACCCATTTTTGGAAGCAAGGAACATATCTTTACATCCTGTAGTTGAGTGCTTACAGAGATCTGCCACCACTGGGCCTTTTTCCCTAACTTTCTCTGTACAACTCTGGCCAGTCACAGTTGCTTCTGGCCCCTCTTGCATTTATATTGGAATATGGGGAATATATTTACCCCCTAGTTTCACTGCAAATGGGATTCATGGTGTTTTGCTTGTTTATTCTCTTTGTCGTTTTTGTATGATTCCAGGAGGATAAGAGAAATGCTCACAGGCATGTCCCTTATTGATTAACATGTTTGAATGACTGTAATAAAACCCTATTTTCTTTTCTTTCTGGTTATTCAACACATATCATTAAATGCTGTACCTTCTGTTAAGACCATAGGGCAGGCATGTCCAACCCGTGGCCCAGGATGGCTTTGAATGCAGCCCAACATGAATTTTTAAGGCATAAGGTGTTTTTGTGACTTTTTTTTTGTCTCATCAGCTATTGTTAGTGTTAGTGTATTTTATGTGTGGCCCAAGACAGTTCTTCCAATGTGGCCTAGGGAAGCCAAAATGTTGGACACCACTGCCATAGGATATATATAGAAGGAGAAGTTGTCCTTCTCTAATGAGGAGTTAGATATGGAGACAACTATTATAAATACAAGGTAACATGGGGTAAGTGCTACTAAATAGGCTCAAACTAAGTAGCCTAGAAGAGGGGGAAAAATTCATTCTCTGTGGGACTGAGAGAAATTTTCAGGGCCAAGTAGCATTTGAACTGGGTCCTAAATAGTAAAATATCAACAAATATAAATATGAGAAAAGAGATTCCTGGTGAGCAAAATTAATAATCAAAAGCACAGCAATAGAACAGTGTAGGCATTTTCGGGACACAGTGGGATCCTGGTACACTAGAGTACAGGACCCATGGGGAGAGAAAGCCATGGTGCAGCAGTTGATGGGACCGCCAGAGTCTAGGATTTTGAACACCATGCTGTGGAGTGTCTACTTCGTTCTTGATTTAATGGGACAGAGATTCAGAATAGTTTCAGTTGTTTGTTTGTAAATTGTTTTTCAGTGGTTTTGATTCTGGGGAAAGTAATGTGGTGAGATGTATGCCACAGAACAATTCCGAAGGCGAGTTGGAGGAGATTTGTAATGGAAGAGCCTAGAGGCAGAGGCCTCTGGGCCACGGCAGGAAGTGGCCAGGTAGTATGCTGACAGTGACTGCAGAAAGGGAACACAGGGACTGACCAGTTGGCCTCTTATCTGAGCCGTGTGCTCCTAGAAAACAGCAAAGGATAGGAACTACCCCGCCCTTTGCCTGCCCTGGGAAGCAGCTTACCGTAAAGCACCACCCTTAGCCCTATGACTTAGAGAACGCTCATGGGTGCCCCCTTGTTTACTTATAACAAAACCAGACCCAGACCCTCCAAGTTTCCATTCACTGCCTCATAAATGATTAGCTGAACTGGAAACAAGATGCTCAATAATCAGCCTTCGGTGAAGTTTCTGTCCATCCCCCAGGCCCTGAACTTTGGTCTACCCTCAGCCTGAGCAGACAGTCCCTCCATAGGGACACTCCAGGAAAACAACCTGAGCTCCTAACAAGTTCCATGGCCCTTGCATCCTACCTCTCCACACCCTGTTTTCTCTCGCCTTATGTACTCTTTGTAAAGAAAAGTTTTTTGTCTGGCCTCCGAGAGCTTGCTGATATCACGGTCAGAGCTTCCCCCCATTGCTGTAATCTTTTTGAATAAATTCTCTTTTTATTATTTTATTTAAGAGTACCAAATCATTTAGGGTGCAGCATCAATCAAACCTGGCCAGTGATTGAATAAGAAAAGTTAGGGGCTGGGAGTAGGGCAGAGATTTGGGGCCAGTGTGGCCAACTGAGGGAGAGACAAACCTTTGTCTTTCTGTTGCCATTTTGTATCTGTGGTTTTCGTTCTGATTATTTTTATTTTGTGGAGAGGGAGAAATTTCTCTATTTTAACTTATGAAAGGTATACATAACTGGGGGGAAAATCTTTGTCCTTATATTTCTAAAATATATCCCACCTAAGTTCATTTTTCTCTCCACCACCTAAATTCCCCAACCAAGCATTCAAATGAGTTAAAATCAGGAGGGGAAATAAAACATTATGAGCTGTTTATGATATTAGTGCTTGTAGCTTTAATTCCTTTTGTCTATTTAAGAGATCCATGTATTTAGTAGCTAATAATGCCTAGTCATACCCCTTATATTCCTGCTACCCACATCCCCATGCCTCAAACCTTCTGATGTCCACAGTGTATTTTCTGGTGCCTCCCAGAAAGTTAATCATTGGTCTTGAAATGCTTAGCTGTTTACATCTTCCGTGTGCTTCACAATCTCCACTTATGTTAATCCACAGCTAATGGACACAGTCAGGCACAGCCCTTTCGAGTAGAAAAGCGTCCCCTGGCCTCCATTTTCGAGATGATGAAACAGCAAATGTGTGGGGCCCAGACCCCAGCGAGTGCCTGAGAAAGCTGCAGGGGCAAGTGTGCCAACACCTTTCCTGGGTTTCCATCCCATGTCCATTTTTCTCATGGTATTTGAGCCCAAAACTTGTTTGGTACACAGGATCTCCCACTCGCCTATTCCCCTTTAATGGGAATTCAGAATTCAAAGTAAGCACAACAGTGTTGCTGAGCATCAATGGATGATGGCCACTGTCCCTTCCCATCATCCCCACACCCATTGCTTGTTAGGTTATGTTTTCCTGTTCCTCGGCTTCTGTTTCATTTGCTGCACTTTTTATTACAATGTCAATAATCTGTCTTGAGTTCTCTCTCAGCTCTCCCTGGCTAGTTCTGTGTCTACAGAAGTATGAGGTTGTGTCCTAAATAACCTGAGTGAGATGATTATTCAAATTGCAGTTAAAAGAACCAAGCTAGATACACATTTAGATGGTCTAAGAATATATTTATTTCCTTTACCTTCACCTTGGCTCAATTCTGAGTTTCTACTTTTGTTATTTTCACAAACAAGAAAGGCCATCCTGTAAATAAGTTTTCAAAAATAGCCTATGTATAATATGTTGACTTTTTAAAATCCGAGTTTCAGGTTTGGTCTCCAATGTTCCCTCCACATGGTTGTGAAGCTGGAGGCTGGTGGTGAGAAGTTGGGATTAAATCAAACCCAAGGGGCCAACTGCTGTTTTATTTGAGAAGTTCTTGATTGCACCTTTACCTTGCATGCCCCTGCATGGTGTGGTCACCCTATAGCAAGCACAGATGGTAACTGTCAGAGCCATGCATTGAGCCCATAACCTCCTAGGTGCAGACATTTCTCTACCTAGTGTTCTGAATGTAGCTATTTTCCTACCATTTTGGGAATAAGCCTTATATATATTTTTGAAAAACCATACTTCCTGATGTACCCGCTTGTAATAATGAAGTTTCACTAAGTCATGATGATGATAGGGAAGCCTACTTCAGTTTAGGTGGGAAAAAAAACTGAGTTGTGGACTGTTTGTAAAGGCAAATAAAGGTGTGACATCTAAATGTACAATAAGATCATGGCTTTATATGTAGAAGAGAAAATTGACTATTTCAAGGCAATTCCCGATAGCAGAACTTGAGCTACTGGACAGAAGTGCAAGGACGCTATTTTACTTCACTCTAGGGCAAGTCCAGCTAGCATTCATTGTCATGCTTGGGAGTAATAATTGACCTCTTAGGTATGATGCATCAAGAGAAACCCCAGGTTCTTTTCCCTTTTCCATAAGGACACAGTGTGAATAAATACTTTCTCCCCCTATAGCTTTATTTAGATAGCACAAGAGGCCATCATCATGGAATGGGTACCTGCGCTGGGTCTGAGCCCACACTGCCTAGCTCCAAATCCTCCTCCTCCTACTCATTATCTCTGTAACAGTGAACAACTCACTTAAGCCCTCTTTGCCTCAGGTTTCCCCCTATAATGGAGTTGGTCATTTTGAGGAAATGATATTTGGAAAAAAATTTGCTAACTTAGAACAATGAGTTATAAGTGCCATGTAACTGTTGTTGAGTGTAACTAAGGAAAATATTTTCGAAGGTGTCTGAGTGCTTCCTGTGTGCTACACAGTAAACCAGATGGACACAGTCCCAATCTCCATGCAGCTCACAGCTTGTGCTGGAGAAAGTCAGACAAGTGACAAGTGACCAGGCCACATCCCGGAGAGGACTTCCATGACAGAGGAAGCTGGGGGAAGGGGGCTGCCATTAGTACCCAAAGGAAGATACTGCTGTGGACCAGGGAGAGAAGATGATGGTGGAAAATGTTGCTGGAAGAGGAAGAAGCATGAACCGGGGAGCTGGGCCTAATGATTCTCCTCCCAGGACCTTCAGCTGCTGCAGGCACTTAGGAGCTCTGCTAATTTCATTTAGGACCGTGGTTTCTTACAGCTGCTGATTAATTCATTTATTCATTTATTCACTTTACTAATGGTAAAAATCTAGATCTTCTTAGTGCAAAAAGGTTTTTTAAATAACCCCATAAGAATTTTACTTAGACACATATATAAGTGTATTGAATTATTGCAAATTCTATTCTTGTGCTATCTAAATAAGACTATTGGGGAAAAAACAGTATTTATTCACCCTGTGTCCTTATAGAAGGCTGTAATGTGGCTATAATCACAATTTCACTTTTTAATCATTTTTACTGTATAGGTTGAAGTTATCAAAGGAATTGTATGATTATTGTTATAATGCATAATTTTGTAAAATTTTTGTAGGAGCTCTTGGAATTATTGTTGTTGTTGTTGTTGTTATTATTATTATTATTTGGTGAACTACAAATGGTGAAGCTCATTTGGTATAAACTAATAACTCTGATTATGCCTAATCCAAAAGAAATGGAAAAACAAAAAATGAATACAATCATCACATGCTCTAAAATGCTTTTCCAGGTTAGCCCACCAATATATGGGGGAAAACAGTGCAAAAAAAAAAAAAAAAGTTCAGCAATAA
The DNA here is from genome assembly GCA_004026885.1 of Lyroderma lyra. NCBI lineage: Eukaryota > Metazoa > Chordata > Mammalia > Chiroptera > Megadermatidae > Lyroderma > Lyroderma lyra. The sequence continues at coordinate 228,291 of PVJL010001504.1, read as the reverse complement.
AGGGTAAAACATCAAAAGCTACTTCTCTACCTATGAGAGTGGGCATATTCTCTTTCAAATTCAGTGAAATGTCCTAAATTCTCATTTGTTCAGTTCGCAGAGGGAGACCTGCTGCCGGTTGTATGAAATCTGAACATGTTCTTCTGAGCCCATTTCCGCTGAGCTGAACTTGTTGGCACTTTTGCCTAGAACAGTCATTCCAGTTGGAAAGATGAGGGTATTTCTTTGGAATGCATTGCTTGGAGACCAAGAAGTCTCTAATGAGAGGTTTATGTGGGAATCACGCAGTATTGAAAACCAAGGACAGTGTCATGGGGTCTTCCTCACACATCACAAATGCCTTAAAATGACTTGGATGTGAAGCACAGTAAAGATAACAAGGCCCTGAGGCAACCAGAGCTGCCTTTCTGGAAACTCTTAGACACAACTAACTACTTAAAATGTCAGTTTTACAGTCCACCAGCCCATATCCTGCCCCCAGAGAGATCTATTCAGAACCCAAATCTGATAGAGTTGTTCATGTGTAAAACTCTACCATGGCTCCCCAGGAGCTTCAGGGAAGTGTTCACAGATTGCAATGTGGCTTAGAGGATCTTGTGGTCTGCACACACCTTACTCTCCAGCCTCATGTCTCACGCCTTCCCCCACATAAGGGTTTGATCTCATCATAGCAAACTATGGACATACCACATAGTATATTCTGTAATATACCACACAGTTCCACATCTCCTTAACATAGCATGCTTTGTTTCATCCACCTGGAAGTCCCCAAGCACCTTCCACCTGGTGAACTTCTGTTCACCTTAAGACCCAACTCAAGAATCTCCTCCCATGACCCACCATCATTCCTTCTTTGTCCCACCCTTGAACTCAGTACATGACTCTCTCATTGTATTTATTGCATTGTCACAATTAATTCTTTGCATCTTGCCTTTGCTGATGGACCCTTAGCTTTGAGGGCAAAAAAAAGTGAGTCTTATTTATTTTTGTCTTTGGAGCACCTGGAATAGCTTTGGATGAATGAGTGCATTGTTAGTAAAAGTCTAGAGTCCAGGGCTATGCTGCAGGGGTGCCTGGATAAAATGGAGGAGGAGGGATGGAGCTATGAAAAAGTGCCCTACTGATGCCATGGGAAAAAGCAAGCCAAGGATGCCTGCCTTCCTGTCTTTCAGGAGTAGCCAATTCTACCCAACTAAGACAGCCAGTGGTGAATTTTTCAAATGACATAGTATTTTACAGCTGAGTAGGACTCCAGCCTAGAAGTAATTCTCAAATTTTCTAATGTGGCTAAAGTTGATATAATAAAATTTTATTACAGAGGTTTTAAACATGGACTAGCTAAGAAAAGGGAATTTTTGTAATTCCTTGTTACTTTAAATCCTCTCAAACAATATTTTGACACTGCTGCCTGTGAATTTTTCTTTGTTTTACCTCTATTGTCATCCTTTGTCCCCACTCTAGTTATAGAATACTATAAATGTAAGAATAAGTAAATAGGAAGATGGAATGGGACACTCTCATGAAGACAAAAGGCTTAAGTATCAGATGACTAACTTACAGTGAAGCTTGTGGAGAATCATATAAAGTCAAGCAATGGAACTTTTAAATATCTGTTAACTGAAAAGTCCTGTACATCTCAGGGACCAAATGAGAGATGGACTCTGTCCTAAAAATACTTAATATTCATCTGCCCTACTGTGTGCAAGGCACTTGGATAAGCACTACATATACAGTAATAGGGAATACAGACAAACAAATATATACATATAAAGACCATGAGAATAAAAGGATGTTATAGTATCAGGGAGAATGAAAGTAATGTATGGGGTTGAGGGGAACCTGTGAAAGTGCTGACTCTTAGGAGATCAGATGCATCTCCCAAGAGTCAGCCAAGCCAAGAGAGAATGGGAAGGTATTCCAGGAAGAAAGAACATTAAGGAACATTCAAGGAACCGAAAGAAGGCCTCCTGTGGCCAGAACACAGGAAGGAGGTGGACAGAGGTGTGAGATGGATCAGAGAGGTAGGGAGGTGGTTGAGTAAATTAGAGAGAAAGAAAATACTATTTATTCAATCCCAAGAACCATGTACTTTATAAATGTATCTCATTTAATTTTTTGACTACCTTTTATGCTACTATCATGTAAGAAGTACCATTAGTGGACACTGGAACAGAAGGGTAGTTTATCTTCATTCATTGAAAAAAACAAACAAAAACATTTAACATACTGAAAACTGATAAAAACTCTTAAGGTACACGCTGGGCTTTCAGGACTCAAATACGTAGTAACTCTCTAAGTGAACCTGAGTATATCTTTGCTCTCTCAGATGAGATGACATTTTATAGAGGAGGCAATATGAGATTCAGAGAGGTTAAGTAACACGCTGAAAGTCACACAACTTGACTCTTGAATAGCTAGAATTTGAACCCAGATCTCTCTCGCTCTAAAACCTATGCCTGCTCTCTCCACAACATTATACTTCAGACAAAATAAAATACTTGCTATCTTGTAAGTATGCATTGTTGTATGAAAACAGGAAAAGGTAATTTATTTGAACACAGTAAAAACCAAGGATAGGGTTACAGGGCCTTCATTATAGTGAAGTGAGTGGGGCAGGCTAAATGCTTTATTAGTTCATTCTACCTCCAAAATTCCATGGTTCTATGAAAGGTCTCTGTCCTCTTAAAGGAAACATCTCTGGCTTATATTCTTCATAGCTCTACCTTAGTTCATTTTTATTTAATAAACATGATAAATTGCTATCTATGCACATAAATAAAATTAATAATGGCATGATGTAAGGAGTAGGACATGTTCATTTTCTTAATAGCAGCCCTTTTTCACAGATAACTGGGACTAAATTCTATTTGTTTGGAGATGAAGTTGTTCAGTTTTACTAAATGTAAAACTCCTTCTACAAGGAGTTGCAGTATATCCAAAAGCCTCCCATGTGAATTAATAGCAACCAAACATTGCCTTCTCCTTGTACTATTGTTTTCTTCAGGTTTATTCCTTGTAAGGAGACACAGATGTCTTTGGGTAAAAGATTCTTAGGAATCTATAACCAGGTACTTAAGCAGGAGCAGAGTTACAAAGCAGTTACCATTTTAGAGGATTTTTTTTCTGTAGCAGGAATGCAAAATTGATGGCACAGCAGCCAGTGGGACAAGTAACCTTTCTATTATACAAAACTTAGTTTTTAAACAGCCTTCAAAGAGTCTCCCTCTAGCAGCCCTCTATCAAATCTCTATCAAAATAATCTTCTTAAAAATCCTTCTTTGATCCTCTTACTTAGCAGCTTAAAAGCCTTTCCTGCCTCCCCATAGCCAAAGGGTAAAACCCAATCCCTTCTGGTTGACATTCAGAAGGTTTAACCTTGTCTCCATTTCTCTTTTAGGTACTATCTATGATGGCTCCTGTGTTAGAAACTGCAAGCTGAACTCAGGGTCACCTGTGTAGATAGTTGTATCTTTTCTCCCCATATGGACTATAAGACATTTTTTACTTCCCTTGTCTCCCCCTCCTATCAACCACCCATCCAGCAGCACCTGCCCATCACTTTGCTTTCCCTATAGTAGGAACTCTGCAAATTGATTGTTCACACAGTCTTTCAACAAGTATTTATTGAGGTCCTAATATGTGCCAGGGATAGTGAAAAAAGACAGTGTGCTTCCATCAAGTAACAACCAGTCTTATTGTTTGATAAATCATGTGATTATGGCCAGCCTATGCGATTTTCGTGCTTTGCTTCTCAAAGTATGGTCCTTAAGCCAGTCACATTAGCATCATCTGAGAACTTGTAATAGTTATAGATTCTCAGTTCCCCTACCATCTGTTCTGCATTATCAAGATATCCACATGATCCGCATTGCACAACTGAGTATGAGAAGCTGTGCTTTAAGACTCACAGAGAAAGGAGAGGGTATTAAGGTGGTAGAGTAGGAAGATCCTGAGTTTATCTCCTTCAATTGACACACAAAACTACAACTACATATAGAACAACTATTGGTGAGAATGACCTGAAGACTAATAGAACAGATTTACAACTAAGGACATAAAGAAATAGTCACATTGAAATGGGTAGAGAGGGCAGAGATACAGTCTAGTTAGGACACACACTGCAAGTGTGGTATCCCAAAGCAAGAGTCATATTATACCACAGAGGTCCTTTCTAAGGAGTGGGGTGTCCAAGACCCACATCAAGAGCTCCCCAGCCCAGGAGATTTGCACCAAGAAGAGGAGCTCCCATAACATTTGTCTTTGAAACCCAGCAGGACTTAGATCCAAGGGAGCTGAAGGACTGTAAGAAACCTAAACTCTGCTTTTAAAGGGCTCACAGACAGCTCACTTGCTTTGAGTCTCAATGCAGAGGTAGCACTTTGGAAAGTTTCTGGGCCATATGTGAAGGAGATACATTGATTCATTTTAGGGTGAATACCAGAGGTGCATGGATCTGCTGGAACTTTCTGCAGGTGTGGAAAGCTGTCTAGTGCCATTTTTTTCTACTCTTCTTTCTCCTTGCTGGTTGGTGCCATATCTGACACTCTCCATTGACTTTGCTAACACCTTTTACCCTGCCCCAGTGTTCCCCTGAGGTCCTGCACTGCCCAGCACCCTTCCAACGTGACCCCATTCACCACACCCAAAGTGGCTCCCATTCCAGGGGACCAGCCTCACTCACCAGCATTTGCAGTTGCATTTGGGCCTCACAGAGAGTCAGCCTAGCAGACATCCCCACTCACCAACAAACCCACAGCAATTGCAGCTCATTCACATCAGGAGGGCACACTCAGTCCACACAAAAGAAGCTCCTGGAGTACCAAGCTCAGGCGACTGGGGGGATTGAGTCATTGGGCTTTACAGGACACATTCTAAGTAAGACCACTCTTTCAAAACTGGAAAACGTAACTGATTTACCTAATAGCTAGAAACAAACACAGAGAGTTAGGCAGAATAAGGGAAAAAAGGAGTAGTTTCCAAAAGAAAGAACAACACAAACCCCATAAAAATAACTAAAAACAGAGATAAGCATTCTACAAGATAAAGGGGCAAAAGTAATGGCCACAAAAATGCCCATCTAAATTGGGAGAAGAATAGATGAAAATAGTGATATAAAATAATATATGAAAGAACCAATCAGAACTGAAGACTACAATCACTGAAATGGAAAAAATGCCTAGAGTGAATCAACAGCAGATTAAATGGTATAGAAGAACAGATCAGCAAACTGAAAGGGTAGTAGAAATCAATCAAAACAAACAACAACAAAAATAAATAATTTAAAAAACAGGAATACTTTAAAGGACTTCTGGGACAATATCAAGCATACTAAAATTTATATTATAGGAGTCCCAGAAGGAGAAAGAGAGAACGGGACAGAAAATCTATTTGATAAAATAATGGCTGAAAACTTCCCTAACTGGGCAAAGGAAATAGACATCAAGCCACAGAAGTACAGAGAGTCCCAAACAAGATGAACCCAAAGAGACCAACACAAAGACATATCATAATTCACGTATCAAAAGTTACAGATAAAGAGACAATCTTCAAATTAGCAAGAGAAGAACAACCCGTCTGCAGAAACTTTGCAGGGCGGCATGATATACTCAAAGTAATGAAAGGGAAAATCTACAACAAATAAATCTACAATGTGAGGCTTTATCATTCAGAATTGAAAGAGTAATCAAGTTCCCCAGACAAACAAATACTAAAGGAATTCATCACCACTAAATTAGCATTACAAGAAATGTTAAAGGGATTTTTAGGGGATAAGAGTTCAAAACTAGAAAAAAATATATGGAAGAAAAACATCTCATTGGTAAAGGTAAACATATAATAAAGGTAGTAGATCAATCACTTATAAATCTAGAAGAGAGGTTAAAAGACAGAAGAATTAAAATTGTCTATGATAGTTATAGTTAAGAGATATGCACAAACACACAAAAGGATGTAAAATATGACATCAAAAAATAAAATGTCGGGGTTTGGTAAAAATGTAGTGCTTTTAAAATGCATTCCACTTAAGAGATCATCAACTTTAAATGGAGTGCTATATACATAGTTGTTATATGTGAATTTCATAGTAACCACAAACCAAAAACCTGTAATAAAAACACAACATATAAAGAGAAAGGAATCCAAACGTAACACTAAAGAAAGTCATCAAAGTACAAGAAAAGGAGCAAAAGAAGAAGAAAGGGACAGAGAAGAACTACAATCAAAAAACAATTAACAAAATGGTAATAAATATATACCTATCAATATCTACTTTAAATGTAAAAAAAAAAAATTGGACTAAATGCTCCAATCAAGACATAGTGTGATTGAATGGTTAAAAAAACAAAAGACCCAAATATATGCTGCCTACAAGAGATTCACTTTACATTTAAAGACATGCATAGATTGAAAGTGGAAGGGTGGGGGAAAAAATGTTCCAAGCAAATGGAAATGAAAAGAAAGTTGGGTTAGCAATACTTGCATGAGAAAAAAAAAAACATAGATTGTAGCAAGAGACAAAGAAGGACATTCTGTAATGATAAAGGGATTACTCCAACAAAAGGGGATAACATTTGTAAACATCTATACACCCAACATGAGCACCTAAATAAAACAAATATTAACAGGCATAAAGGGAGAGATTGACAATAATACAATAATAGTAGGGGAGTTGAACAACTCACACTAATGGATAGGTCATCCAGATAGAAAAGCAACAAGGAAACTTTGACACATGAGAGCAGATGAACTGAATAGATGTATACAGGACATTTCATTCAAAAACAGCAGAATGAACTTTATTTTTCCCCAGTACCCATGGAACATTCTCCAGGATAGACCACATGTGAGGTCACAATACAATTCTCAGTAAATTTAGGAAGATTGAAATCATACCAAGCATCTTTCCCAGCGATGAGAGTATAAAACTAGAAATCAATTACAAGAAGAAAATGAAAAAACACACACATGTGGAGGCTAAACAGCATGCTACTGAAAAACAATGGGACAACAAAGAAATCAAAGAGCAAATCAAAAAGTGCCTTTTGATGAATGAAAATGGAAACACAGCATTCCAAAATCTATAGGATACAGCAAAAGCAGTTCTAAGAGAGTTTATAATAAATCAAGCCTACCTCAAGAAATAAGAAAAATCTTAAGTAAACTTACACATAAAGGAATTAGAAAAAAAAAAGCAAAGCCCTAAATTAGCAAAAGGAAGGAAATAATAAAGATCAGAGGAAAACTAAGTGAAATAAAGACAAACAAACAATAGAAAACATTAATGAAACTAAGACCTGGTTCTATGAAAATATATACAAAATTAGTAAAACTTTAGCCAAAGTCAGCAAAATAAAAAGAAAGAGGACCTAAACAAATGAAATCAGAAATGAAAGAGAAGTTACAACCAATACCACAGAAATACAAAGGACCATAAGAGAGTGCAGCGAACAAGTACATGCCAACGAATTAGACAACCTCTCCTATAAGTAGGTGTGATGCTGTCCAGTTCATCACAGCCTCAGCCATCTTGCTGGCCCCTTTCCTGAGCCTGCCTGGCCCCTGTAGACAGTGGGTTCTGAGACCCCATGGAGTGCATGAGGACCTTCCTCATGGAGTTTGTCCCTTTGTAGTTACCTTCAGGATCTTTGTACAGAAGCAGACCCCATGGGAGGAGAGAAGAGAACATACCTGTGGTGAGGATAGAGATGCAACCCTAGGATAGAGATTCTCACCCTGTTGACAGGAGCTTGTAAAAGTACCACTGCCCAGTCCCCATCTGCACCATGCAGAAATTCTGACTTAATTGCTATGGGCATCACCAAATTTTAAAATCTCCAGATGATTCTAATCTGGCTTAAGAACAACTGTTTTAATCCATCTGTATTACTTGCAAAAAAAAAGTAAAACATGCCAAAGTGAGATGAAAAATAAAATATATATACACATATATATGAATATGCATATATACATAAAGTAACAAGATTTACATTGAAGCGTCATTACTCTGGACATTGGTGATTTAATACGTATGATGGCTTTGTTTAGTGGCCTAATATTCATTTATAGAAAAAGAGTTGGCTAAGCAAATGAGTAATATAAGCAAGATTTCTTTTAAATGTTTTATAAAAACTAGATGTTTTAAGGATTTAAATTTAAATGCTGACGAGCTAAATGTAATTTATATTAACTATTACAAAAACAACCATTTGGGATATACCAGCAAGCACTATGAATAGAGCCCCTCTGACAATCTTAGAATTGCTTTTATTGCATTGTCTATTATCACATAGCCTAAAATTCTATTCATACTTAATTGCTTTAGAACAATTTTTATTACTGTTGGAATGTAGCTGTTTATGCCACACGGAGTAATTCATCCAAGGATGTCATTAGACAGTAACTTCCTCTAATGCCGCAGCTTTAATGGGACCCAGGCCCCCTCCCAAGTCCGCAGATTTGCTGATGTGCTGCAGTGTTCTGACAGGAGAAGCCTCTGCTGTTTCAGACACATTCTCTTGATTAGGGATCTGACAATCACTGGAGTAATTCATGTGATGACTTTATGCAAGAAATTTCATTATTTCTAATACCTTACCATGGTTACATATTTTAATGTAATTATGCTTAATTATATATTGTAATAGGCATTATCCAGGCTTTGGATCTGGGTCTGAGTAAAATACAGCTAATGGAAATTTTCCTCCAGTTTTGTTTTGTTTTTTTAAACAAGGAACTAAGTCCTAAAGTGAAACTAAATGCAAATCTAACAAGCAGTCTCTTGCCAGAGAAAATATTGGTATAATTATATTTGAATGGCCTAGTTTATCAGTTCACTTGACTAAATACCCAAATCCTACACTGTTTTAGAATTATTTCAGAAGTTCTATTTCTAACCTTTCCACTAACCTACTTTTAGCAATTTCTGTTTTGTTGGGTGAACTTCTACCAAAAGATACTCTGTGTGAGGGAGATGTTGGGAGACATATATCAAGTAGTGTTATTTATTATGATCACTATTAGATGTGGAGAGGGAGAGGTATTGGGTTGGTACAAAAGTAATTGTGGTTTTTGCATTGTTGAAATTTGCCATTTGATATTGGAATACATTCTTAAATAAATGTGATTATGTTATACATCATTTTAACGCGCATTTCTTGCTTTATGTTTCTTTGCTAATTATCTATTACTTGCTATTTATTTTATATTTATTTTATTCTATGGAAATGGTGTCAGACATAAAGCAAATTTGAGTGATTTTCTTATTCAAGTTCAAAGTGGGTCATAAAGCAGCACAGACAACTCCCAACATCAACAACACATTTGGCCCAGGAGCTGCTAACGCTTGTGTAGTGCACTGGTGGTTCAAGAAGTTTTGCAAAGGAGACGACAGCCTTGAAGATGAGGGACATAGAGGCCTGCCAAAAGAAGTTGACAATGACTAATTGACAACAATCATTGAAGCTGATCCTCTTTCAACTACATGAGAAGTTGCCAAAGAACTCAACATCGACCTTTCAATGGTCATTCAGCATTTGAAGCAAATTGGAAAGGTGAAAAAATTCAGTAAGTGGGTGCCTCATGAGCTGACAGGGAATTTAAAAAATCACCATACTGAAGTGTCATCTTCTCTTATTCTACGCAACAACAATGAACCATTTCCCAATGGATTGTGACGTGCGACGAAAAGTGGATTTTATGTAACAACTGGTGACGACCAGTCAGTGGTTGGACAGAAATCTCCAAAGGACTACCCAAAGCCATACTTGCACCAAAAAAAGGTCATGGTCACTGTGTGGTGGTCTGCTGCCCGTCTGATCCACTACAGCTTTGTGAATTCTGACAAAACCATTACATCTGAGAGGTATGCTCAGCAAATCGATGAGATGCACCAAAAACTGCAACGCCTGCAGCTGGCACTGGTCAACAGAGAGGGCCCAATTCTTCTCCACAACAATACCCAACCACATGTCACACAACCAATGCTTCAAAAGTTGAACGAATTGGACTACGAAGTTTTGCCTCACCTGCCATATTCACCGGATTTCTCACCCACCGACTACCCACCCACCGACTACCACTTCACGCATCTCAACATTTTGCAGGGAAAACACTTTCACAACCAGCAGAGTACAGAAAATGCTTTCCAAGAGTTCATCAAATTCCCAAAGCACATATTTTATGCTACAGGAATAAACAAACTTATTTCTCACTGGCAAAAATGTCTTTATTGTAACCATTTCTATTTTGATCAATAAAGATGTGTTTGAGCCTAGTTATAATGATTTAAAATTCACGGTCCAAAACCACAATTACTTTTGCATCAACCTAATAGTTGAAACTAATGCCCAGGATGAGGTTTGGGGCTTTAACTTATCTGTGTTGTCTATTGTGGTCTGATGCTAAATATGGACACAAAGAGCAAGAACTAAAATGCATCCTGTTCCTATTTAGCACGTCCTCTGACAGCTAAGCTGTAATACAGTTTTCCAATTGCATTTCCACACTCCCGGGGTTTGCCACCAACAGGGCTTAAGGGAAGGAGGGCAGTGGAGAAGTGTTAACATTAATGTGAATTGGTTAGGGCTTAAATTTCACTCTAATTTTGAGAAATAAATCTATTTCAGAGTGCCCTCCCACTCTCTCTGCTCCCTTCATTTCTCTTCTCATTTCATAGCACTTTTTTCTCTCATCCCCCCAACCCCAAATAGGGGCCACCCGGACCCTTCTCCTTCCTGAGCCTTTTTAGAAGCATGGGGGCAGCCACTCTGCAAGGGCCCCCTGAGGCCTGGTTACCCAGAATGGGGCAGCCAGATTTGTAGACCTCAGCAAAGCAGGAGGTCCTCAAAGGAATCATAGGTAGGTAGTTCGAACCTTCCCACTTATGGGAAGAGAAACTAATTTGCTCTTTCATCTGAGAATGCCTGGAAGGGAAGGTAGAAAACAGGAAAAAAGGGGCGAGGGCAGATCCTTTCTAATATTCATATAGTGCTATCTCATACTAGTGATTTAATCCTGTGCTACTAACTCCATTTTCCAGTTGAAAAAAACTGAGGTTCTGAAAACTGTGGTGTCTAGATGAAGCATACACAGTGAATGCACAGTGGAGTCCGAAGCTGGCCCAGTTCTGTTACCCAAGTCCCAGGTACCCTCCATGGCACCACTGCAAGCCACTGCAGCCAGAGGGACACTTAGGCAACTGCCCAATATTGGCTCTCTCTGGCACAGAACTATGTCTTTGGATTTTAGCAGAATTTAACAAGCAGTGCCTATTTTGAAATCTGTGCTATAAAGTTTAGGAAGGAAAAAAATTTTTAGCTACCAGAGGTGAGACAGGGAGATGAAACCTCCTTTTAGGTTTATTAAAGTTTACCCCACCTTGCGATGTTGCGTGCGAACACTGACACGAACACCTCATAGAGATGAGAAAACAGCATTAAGTTAATGGAAAGAGCAGTGAGATGAGCATCAGGTGCCAGGTTTGACTGCCCTTTCCACCATTTGCCAGCTTTGTGTTGACAAATCCTAGGCAACCTGTGTATCAGGAACCATGATGGTATCTCACAAGATCATTGCGGAGCTCAAATTCCATAGTATAGGAACTGTACTTCTAAGCCTATGAAAGATTTCACAGGTGAAAGGTGTCCTTATTTGTATGTATTTACTGGTCCATAGTCTGAGTGGAACAAATCAAAGGTATGCCTCTCTTCAGCCTCTCTCAGCACCAGTAGGCTTTATGGATTGGTTGCTCTCTTTGACCAGGTCACTCTTAACTGTAAACCTAAACCAAGACTCCATTATTGCACCCTTTGGTTGCTGGCTGGCCCTAGATATGCATGCTCAAGAGTCACCTTCTATACCATGTCCCTCTCTGACCCCTCAGCAGCACAAAATCTGCCCACTGAGCTAGCCTGTGTCTTGCTGTATGTCTGCAGTGTCCACCCACCCCTAACCCCTTACACTATAACCTGCTCTCTCTGTTCTGTGTCCTCTGCCCTAGTCTCCTGCCATAGATATACTTCAAAGCCTGACTTGCCCCTCTTAGGTAGGTAAATTACCCTGTCAGCATGTTTTCTTCCTAAACCCTCATCTCCAGACCAGTTTTTGCCTATGTGTTGACAATACTCTTTATAATTTTAGTACCCATAGTTCTTTAATAAAGGCAGAATAATGTCAAGAGCACAGACCAGGAAGCCAGAGATCCTAATTGTGAGTCCTAGACACTTTATATAAGATTTCTTAGGCAAATTTTGTTCCCTCACTCTGCCTCATTTTCCCCACTTAAAATGCTCATGATAGCGTCTGGCACATAGTAAGTACCACAAGAGTGTTAGGCCTCCTGGGATGGAATCAACTTGGGGAGGCCAGGGGAAAGAGGAATGGATTTTAGTAGTAATCGGGAACAAAATAAGCAGAGCATTTTACCCAATATTCAATATTACATTCTTCACCTACAATGTTATCTTCTCTGCAGGGCTATTTCAGGTCAGCCTTAACTGAGGTCTGCCTTGTGGGTTCCCATTGATTCCCTGGTATCATCTTTCACATTACTGCCTTTGGTTCACTCCATTATGTACTTGCGTCACCAGCTTGTGTTGCTCCTTTGTGTCTTCACTCATTTGCCTCGCCCTCTCATTTGAACTTTGAGTAGATAAGAGCTTTTACTTAAATTTCAGAGCAGTTTATAAATAGGTTGCTTAGTTTCAGCCAGCAGGTAAAAGCTTTCATTAAATTGTTCCTCCTTCACAAAGTGCTGTTATCTGGAGCTCCCAGAAAGAAAAAGTTGACAATGGTTTTCCTAGTCAGTAAGAAGGTACAGGTTTTGAGACCCAAAGAGCAGTGTTCTTTTCTTTTCCTTACCTGGAATCGAGCAATATGATTTAGACCAATAATCTACCCCTGTAATTGTTTTTTCCTTCTGAGAAAACTTCTGAAGACACCGAGACCACTATTCATGATTCAGGAAAGCCAGAGTCCAAAAATAATTCAGAAAAAAAAGGTTCAGGTTAACTATGAAAGCAAATTATTTTAGAATATCAATGTTCTCACCAAAAATGAAATGGGGACATGAATAGCAATAGCTACCTTAGATACAATAATAAATTAAGCTGAGGGACAAGGGGACTACACAGAAGTCTCCTTTTTCTGTTCAAATTCTGAAATTGAGTTGCCTCTGAAATATTTTGAAAGGCTTTTTTTTTTTTTCAATCGTCAGTTGTATCAAGGATTTCTTGCATGGTTTTAGTTAACCTAATTTTGTGTAACATTTTCTTTGGAGTTGTAGTCATCCTTCATCATCTTCAGTTGTGAATAACAGTGGAAACTGCTGAAAAGATGAAGTCATAAAAGTAACTGAAGAGAAGCCATCTTTATGGTGGTACATAAAAGCTGTGACAACAGGTTTGGGGTGGGGAGTGTTCTAAAATACGGTGTAGCTCCGTAGTGGAATTCAGCGGTATTATCATATTTTAGAAATGCAGCCACTATGATTTATCCGTGCATTCCCCACCCCCAAAGAATTAGACGAGTGTGTCCTAATACATTTATATAGCCTTTAAAAAAAAAGTTTCGGGGCTCTTACTATTTCCAGGTTAAAAGAAACTTGACACCACCACGCAGCCTTACCGTGTAATTAGTATGAGGGTATCAGCCCTAAGAAAGACTGGAAATTCACTAAGAAATTCCCTGAAAATTCACAGGTTATTGGGGGGAGCAGGAAGGGTCATCTGGCCTCAGAAATTTGCTGTTTCTTATTTATTTCAGGCATATTTTCCATTAATGCCAACGTTCTGTCACCACTCAATCTTGTTCTCAATGTTTTCTCTTTCAAAGGGTTTATTAGCAGCTCTGCAGAATGTTTCTAAATATTACCCATTAAAACAAACAGGATTTTCAGAGTGTGTGACAGTTTACCTGAATCAGTCTTCTTCAAATGCTGGATTTATTACAATTCTCTTCTTTTCTAACACTGTTTTTCTTTTTAAATCCCCACCCACTCACACAAACACACAAATATTAGCAGCTTGCCTTTTGTAGTTGATAATTAAGAATAAGGTTTTGTTGTTCTAAGCGTCAGTGTTACACCTTCTGTAATTCATTAGCAGTATTCAGTTATCTCATGACTAAATAATCCGTAAGCACTCAGTCCTTAATAACCTCATTTTGGTGACGCCACTTCCACAGTATCTTCAGATGGAAAGTAGGCCTTTAGAGAGAATTACTCATTCCAAGTGCAGTTATTTTTAACAGAGGTGTAAAGCAGGGTTTTATATACAAGTGTCATTTACTTGAGAAAGGCTTACTCTGTCATTACAAGGAAAATGTTCCCTTCATGTTGGAAACGAAGGCCTCAATTTACAACAGACTGTTTCCTCTTAATGTGAGAAATTTGAGGCTTCCATAACAGTTTTGCCAGCTTTTCATGTCACTATCCATGTGCAAAAGTAAAAGACCCAATGAAATTTTTATCTGTCTGCTGAGGTGATGCAGCCTTCAGCCCATTTCCTCAATTGCTCCTTACTTATTACTTAAATTTCTGCTATGGTAGGTTTGAAGTGGTGGCTTACAAGTTACCGAGAAATGATTATTTAGTGTATGTGCTTTCCTGCGTGAGCACTAGAAATAATTATTTAGTAGTTACTGTTATGAATACTCATACAAAGTATACTTTCCAAAGTATGCCTCTTTTGATATATTCATATAAATGGGAAACAATAGTCAATTAATTCCAGGATAAATCATACTATCTCTTATACCACCACATTCCTACCCCTCTATACACGCTGTGATAAATGTGATAAACCTCTTGTACTTTTTTAAAATGGAAATTAAACTGTCATTTTTGCAAGGTATCATGAATGTGTAAAATTAGCATGTGAATCAAATGTATACTGTAAATATAATACAATTATATACTTAATTCTTCTGAGCTTTCATTTACTCTCATTAGCTTTTAAAACTGCAAAGAGCATATTTTTCAATCCGTAGTTTCTAAAAGCATCCTGATCGACAGTGTGCTGGGCATTTTCCACGCTATCCGATAGACTCTATGCAACCGGGGTTCCTGAATGGTTCTGTGGGTGGGTCCTCTAGTTCGTGCTTTACCACGGAATTCTAATTGAAGGATGTCAGTTTCAGGCGACAGACCCTGCTTCAGACTAATTGAATATTCTTGCCTCCTGTGCTAACATGTCATCAAGAAACAACCTCTGACTGTGTCCGCAGCTCAGGGATCTGGGAAGTCACAGTGCAGACAACCCACTGGCTAAATGAAGAGACAGGATGGCTCAAGACAGGCTACTAGGGGCCATGTCACAAAAATTTGAAAAGAGTAGGGCGGCCGAAGCAGGACCAAGCTGCGGGGGGAATGGGTAGCCTGTGTAAGAAGATGGCTGCACAGGTTTTGCTGAGGTGGGAGTCGATGTCTCCATAGTTGAGACTGCTGATTTTCAACTCAATTTTCAAAAGAAGGGTGAAATACAGAGTGTAGTGGCTAATCTGATTCTTCATTATCTTTTTTGCTTAGTAATTTGTTTTTCATTGGTGCCAGGTGCTGGGTCCTGCCATTTAAATTTGGAGGGGTTTTTTGTTTTTTCTTTTTTCCCCATTTTTCAAAACATAGACATGTACACACCCTGAGAAAAAGCTTTCTGTTTTCTTGAATGCTAATAACTTGGAAAAGGTCCACTATATTATTTGTGCATATTGGCATCAAGTGATGTTTGTTTTAGGAGAGAAAAATAGTTGACTGAACAGAATAGCTTTTGTAGACTTAGAACCCATTTTCTGACAAGACTTGAATCCTATAACAAAGAGTATGGAGTCATTGCATGTTTTATCCAGCTTCAGAACAAATTAACTTTTTGAAATGTTGGTATAATTCAGTGTTTTAAACAAAAGAAAAGATCACATGTTTTAAACAAAAGAAAAGATCATAAGTAAAAGATGTGATAAACACTTAAGAGGAGGAGCTCAGTTTTTTTTCTGTTTTACTTTTTATTATTTTCAATTACAGTTGACATTTAATATTGTATTAGTTTCAGGTGTACAGCACAGTGGTTAGACATTTATATACTTTATGAAGTGATCCCCTCAATAAGTCTAGTACCTACTTGGCACATATATAGTTAATAAGCTATTATTGACTATATTTCCTATTCTGTAATTTACATGCCTGTGTTTATTTTGTAACTGGTCATTTTTATTTCTTAATCACTTCACCCTTTTCACCCAGTCTCCCAACTCCCCTCCCATCTAGCAGCCATCAGTTTGTTCTCTGTACCTGTGAATCTGTTTCTATTTTATGTTGTTTTTTTAGATTCCACATACAGGTAAAATCATGTGGTATTTGTCTTTCTCTGTCTGACTTATTTCACTTAGCATCATACCATCTAGTTTCATCCATGTGGTCACAAATGGTAAGATTTCATTCTTTTTTGTGGCTGAGTAATATTCCATTTTATATACTCGTATATACCACCTCTTCTTTATTCAATTGTCTATTGATAGGCACTTAGGTAGCTTCCACATCTTGGATATTGTAAATAATGCTGCAATGAACATAGAAATGAATATATCTTTTCAAATTAGTGTTTTGGATTTCTTCAGATAAATACCCAGAAGTGGAATTGCTGGGTCATGAGGTAGTTCTATTTTTAGTGGAATCTTCACTGTTTTCTGTAGTGGTTACAGAAACAGTTACACCAACAGTGCACGAGTATTTCCTTTTCTGCACTTCCTCATCAACACTTGTTATTTGTTGATTTATTGATGATAGCCATTCTTACAGATGTGAGGTGCTATCTCATTGTGGCTTTAATTTGCATTTCCCTGATGATTACAGACCTTTAACATTTTTTCATATGTCTATTGACCATGTGTATGTTCTCTTTGGAGAAATGTCTACTCAGGTCCTCTTCCCATTTTTAAAATGGATTGTGTGGTTTTTTGATGTTAAATTTTATCAATTCTTTATAAATTTTTATATTAACCTCTTATTAGATGTATCATTGGTGAATATTCTCTCCCATTCGGTAGGCTGTGCTTTTATTTTGTTTATGGTTTCCTTTGCTGTGAAAAAACTTTTTAGTTTGATGTAATCATATTTGTTTCTTTTTTCTTTTGTTTTCCTTGCTCTAGGAGATACATCAGAAACAATATTACTAGGAACAATGTCAGAGAATTTACTCCCTATGTTTTCTTCTAGGAGTTGTATGGTTTGGGTATTACATTTAAGTCTTTACTCCATCCTGAGTTTATTCTTGCACATGGTGTAAGAAGGTGGTCTAGTTTCATTTTCTTGCATATATCTGTCCAGTTTTCCCAACACCATCTATTGAATAGACTGTCCTTACCCTATTGTATATTCTTTCCTCCTTTTTCATAGATTGATTGACCATACAGGTATAGGCTCTCTATTCTGTTCCATTGATCTATGTGTCTGATTTTATGCCAGTACCATGCTGTTTTGATTACTATAGGCTTGTAGTATAGTTTGATATCAGGTCATGTGATACCTCCAACTTTGTTTTTTCTCAAGATTGATGTGACTGTTCAGATCTTTTGTGATTTCATATAAATTTTAGGATTATTTGTTCTATGTGAAAAATGTCATTGGTATTTTGGTAAGGATTGCATTAAACCTATAGGTTGCTTTAGGTAGTAAGGACATTTTAACAATGTTAATTCTTCCTCTCCATGAGCATGGTATGTTTCCTTTTATTTATATTTTTTTTCAATTTCTTTCTTCAGTGTCTTACCATTTTCCCAATATAGGTCTTTTACCTCCTTTGCTAAACTTATTTTATTTTTTTTATGTAATTGTAAATGGAATTGTTTTCTTAATTTCTCTTTCTAATAGTTCATTATTGGTGTATAAAAAGGTAAAGATTTTCCAATTATTAATTTTGTATCCTGCTACATTACTGAATTCATTTATTAGTTCTAGTAGTATTTTGGTGGAATCTTTAGATTTCTCAGTTTTAATTTATGAGGGGCAGCCTAACCTCTTCTAAGCCCTGCCTTTCCCAGAATAGGAGGAAAAGCACCTTCAGAATAGAATTCACATGGCCTTCAGGGCTGTCTTGTGCTACAGGAGTTCACCCAGGACCATTTTCAAATGAGAACAGCTCCTCTATAAGATGAATGGAGCATAGAAACTTGAAAACAGGCTGGCTCCAAGGACACATATATCAGTCAGTTGGACCTCAGAGAACCCATTTCTCTAATTCCACGAACACATCCATGAGGAGAGTTCTTGGCACCAGCTCAGAGCGAGCGTCTGTGTTGACTTTTTTGCCAGTGAATGAGGCAGCTTTCTATGCCAGAGACTAGGAGGGATGACCAGCAACACTGTTCTCAGGCTCCCCACTACCACACTCAAGGACTGTTGCTTTTACCTCCTGCCCAGTGGAGCACAAGATCCCTTTCCAAGATGCCAAGGCCAAAGCTTGACGTGCTTTTTCGATTAAGTCTGCTGGGATTTAAGTAGTATCCCTAGAAGCATGTTTATTTTGAGATAAATCTGGCAGTACTTCCAAAAATCCATCTGGAGATAGAGCCATCTTAGTATTGCACTGTAGAAGCTTTCCTTATTCAAGAAGAGGCAACTCTGTCTTTTTTGGAATAATTAAGCCACACACATGCATACCCTCATGTGTCACTCTGCCTCTAACCCTTTAGACAGAAATATAGAAGAGACACCCAGCAAATGTCTGTCCCCTTGGTTCCTAGCCAGCCCCAAAGCCGGACTGGTGCTGGGAGACTCTCTGAAGCCCCCCAGTAGGGCTGACAGCCATTGGGTGCATCCCACTTGATGCTCTTTTGTCATTATGATTGACTCCTCCTGGCTGGTAGAAAAAATGTTGTGTCCTGGGCTGGGTGTGCTTCACTGTGAGCCTTGGAAACCATGGAGTCCTAGGGGTTTCTCTGATCCAGTTGAGTACTATGGACTCCTTGCTTAAACAATGTGTTCACTGGTTGGGAGAAGGCAGTACAGAGAAAAAAGAAGCACATTCCAGTGAAATGTTCACTTGTGGGTGTGTAGTGGGGAGCTTCAGTCAGGAGGGATACATCCTCATGCCCTCTTATTTGTGAACAAAAAGCTAATGGGTACCTCCTGTGTTCCTGATGCTATACTAGTATGCTAGGTGAGGAGTGGCAGTGGAAAGATAAATAACACATGGTATTTGCTCCCCCAGAGGTAGGCTGTAGAAGATTTTAAGGGTTAAACTTATATTAGTTCACTTGCCCCTTCCAAACTGTGCATTATTGGACCTGAGAAATGGTGAAACAAATTAGAAGCTTGGCATGCAGACTGGCCTGGGCTTCTGCACTAGTTGCACTGGTGCCCACACACTGCCCTCAACTCAAAGGGGTTTGGTTCCAAGTCCATTTGCCACAGGAATGTCTTTCTCCTTCCAATTCCATGACCCACTGCTGTAATCAAGACATACTTAAATCATTTGTTTCTTCATGCACGGTAGTGTTTTCATTTGTGTGTAAAGATGGTAGGGGCTTTCAATTTGTGAATGCTAATAGAAACACAGCTTGTTTTTTCAATAACTGTCTGTGAAGAGTTGGAATAGGAAGTAACCAGGGAGGGAATGCCTACTTTGAGAAGAATGACTCCAGGACCAGGTCAAGTTGCCTCTAGTGTTCATTCAATTATGGTCTCACTTTTACAAGTAAAAGAAAATGGTCTTGCAAAGGATAAAAAATACATGTGGGTGATTGGGTGTAGTATTCAATCAAAAGAAGTTAATTATTCATATCTCAAGCTCTGTGAAGCAGATATTAAACTAAAAGATTATCCTTTAGCCATCAAAAAGTACTCTGCACTCTAACTCTTTCTTTGAATGCATATGTCAAAAGTTAATATGGATTTTTCTGCATTTTCGTCAATATGAAGCCAGGGGAATATCTGCTTCTTGTTTCAAATCAAGAAGTTAGTTAGTTTCCACATCACAAACAATGCCCTGCCTTTTCAGTAATGAGTATATTTGGCAACAAGAGCCCACAGGATGGAAACTCATTGTTTTCACAGGCACAGACTAGGTTAGCATTTGTCACTGCATATTTTTCTCTGCAGTAGAATTCCTCAGATGGCCCAATAGTCACATCTGGTATTAAGCTCCCAGACCGTGCTGCACCATGTGTCAGTTCTATGCTATCCCACGGGGATAGGAGGGTGCATTGGAAATGATTGCCTTCGAATTTATACTCCACTAATAGAGACTGCAAAGTAGACAGACAATTTCAATATAGGGTAGCAAGTGGCGGGGGTCCTACAGGACCCGCTCTGAGGAGGCATGATGTACCCCCTTGAAAAGGGCTGTGGACAGCGATGAGGCCTGAGAGGCTCTGTGCCAGGGACCACTAAGTGTCTGGGTCCGGGAACATGATGGATGGACACTTGGGTTTGGAGACCCCTTAAAAAACGTATTTGCTGAAATAGGATCAAAAGAAACCCCTTCACAGAGTAAGAAACTGAGTCTGGCCCTAAGACATGTGTATTATTCCCCACTTCCTTTGATTACTAAATGACTTACTCCTTCTGAACCCCATTGTATTTGTCAGTCAAGCCTTTAGAAAGCACCAGTGTGGAGGCAGCAAGGCAAGGGAAGCCAGGAAGGCTGCATCCCACAGACCAGCAGGCATGGGGTGGGTAGAGAAGCACCCTGAGGACCAGAGGAGATGGGAGTAGCAGCTGAAGGAGAGAGGAAGCAAGCTTAAGTTCCTGGGGTGGGGCCAGGGAAGAGAGACGGAGTGCAGGTGGGGGCGTGGATACAGCTTGGGTGCCTACCGACTCAGAGCTATCAGGAGAGGCTCCCGGCAGGATGGAAGACCAGCAGTCGGCCGTGGTACCAGATGCTGCCAGGGAGGAGTGGTGCCTCCAGGCTTCAAAGATGAAGACCATAAGCAGGGTCATTCATTTTTCACTGAACGAGGGAGCATGGCTGAGGAGGGAAGGCCAAACCTGAGAAGAGGTAATGAATTGTAAACCCCAAAAGGTGGGACCTCAAAGGAGGCTCTTCCATGACGACTGAAGAGAACTGCTTGGAAAAACGGCAACAGATAGTCTAGAAACTTCCCTGCTCTTGTTGCCTAAACCCCCTACCCCTCCCAGTACCCAAGCCCTGGTGAGGAAAGGAAGCAACTAAGTTACTACAGACCCCTTTAAGATTTAGTGATTTAAGGGTGTGAAGTGATACTTTTAGAGGAAGTGGTTCAAAATCTGAACGGTTCCCAATCTAATTTTTAAAGCCATTCTTTGCTTTTATAGTAAAAGAAAACAATTTCTACTTTTCTGATACAAGCATTCATTCAATCAGTCATTTATCCACTCAACAGACATTATGGAACAGCAACCATGGGCCAGACAAATAGACTGCTCCATTCTCATGGCTAATAAACTGTGGAGCTGAGATGAGAGCTCAGGTAGCCTGTCTCCAGCTGGACTCACCCACCTTGATGGACTGTCCACAGTCTCCAAGCTTCCCACCAACTCCCATGCTTGGAGCTATGGGTGCTGGATGGAATGCATGCCCCTGGAGCCGTATCATTACTTCAGCAAGAGTCATGTTGATCCCATCCAGCGATCTAGGCTTTTCCCGCACCTAGGGCAGATATTGAGAGAGCTCATGGTCTAGCACTCTTCCAGACCACACAACCCATAGAAATATGATGCTAGCTAGTCACATATGGAGCATGAAATTTTCTAGCCACATTTAAAATAATAAAAAGTAACAAGTAAAATTAATTTTAATGACATTTTATTTAATCCAATACATCCAAAATGATATTTCTACATATAATTGAAGATTTAAAAATTATTAAGATATTTTATATATTTTTTTTACTAAGTCATCAAAATTCAGGACATGTTTTATAATACAGCACATCTCAATTTGCACTATTCACATGTCAAATGCTCATAGCCACATGTGACAAATGGCTACCTATTGTTGGATAGTATACAGATCTAAAGGATCCAAGGTTCTTCATTCAGCAACTGATTCCTTTGGCAGCCCATTGGGAAATCCCTGGAAAACTCTCACTTTTTTGTGCCTCCCACATTTATATAAAATCAGGAAGAAACAGGCTTGTGACCAGAGATGATTATAATCATAAAGCACTCTAGCGATATAAGAGTATGAATTCTAAACAATAAGGGTATGAAAAAAAGTAACATAGTACGGCAAGAAGTTACCCCACAGTAGTATGATTTTTCACATGTAAGAGCTAGCAGCATGCCAAGTGCCCACTCTAAATTAAATGAATGTGCAGGATGTTCTCACATAGATGTGAAGTTCTCTCCCAATCAAGTTTGTGCTCCTCTTGTTCTGTTTTTCACTTTTGATTTGAATGGCATTGGAGGGGGAATGAAAATGAGGTGGGACTTAGTGAGTCTAACCCCATCAGAATCGAGAGAAGATGATGCAGCGTAGAAATGATTCTCTGAGCATATTAAGAACAGAGACCTTGAAAATAGGTGATAGTGGGAAGAAAAAGCATTACCAAGTAGAAAGCCCATTCTGAACATTTCCTTGCTTCTTCAGCAGAAGTCACTACTGGATCACCATGCCATGAATGGAATAACTTCCCAGCGAGTGCTGGATAAAGTGATGAAAATTAGTCAGAGACTTTTCACATACTATACAGTAGGCAAGAAAAATCACACAACTGGATATCAGGACAGAGTGCTATTTTATATTTTTTTCTTTCCTCCTTTTTGGAGCAGAGAACAAGTAGAATTGTTATCCCTTTAATTGAAGAGAATGTTACTTCTGAAATGGGTCTCCATTTGTAGTGCTAACCAGTTGTCTCCCCAGTAAATTTAACAATAAAAAAAGAAAAAATAATGACTGAAAACATTATTAACCTGGTGAAGGAAATAGACATACAAACCCAGCAAGTGCAGGGTCCCAGACAAGATGAAGCCAAAGAGGTCCACATCAAGACGCATCATAATGAAAATGCCAAAGGTTAAAGAAAAAGAAAGATTCTTAAAAACAGCAAGAGAAAAGCAACTAGTAACTTATAAGGGAGCTCCCATTAGATTATCAGCTGATTTCTCAATAGAAACTTTGCAGGTCAGAAGGGTTTGTCACAAAATATTCAAAGTGTTAAAATGCAAGGACCTACAACCAAGATTACTGTACCCAGCAAAGCTATCGTTTAGAATTGAAGGAGAGATAAATATCTTCCCAGACAAGAAAAAACTAAAAGAGTTGATCACCAGCAAACCAATACTGCAAGGAATCTTAGACTTATTTAAGAAAATGAAGGAAAAAAAGATAAAAAGTATGAATAATAAAATGGCAATAGCTACATATTTTTCAGCAATTACTTTAAATGGAAATGTATTAAATGCTCTAATCAAAAGACATAGGGTGGCTGAATGGATAACAAAACAAGACCTTCACATATAGTGCCTACAAGAGACTCTCTTCAGATTGAAAGACAGACATGGACTGAAAGTAAAGGGTGGAAAAAGATATTTCATGAAAATGGAAACAAACAAAAAGCTAGGGTAGCAATACTTATACCAAACAAAATAGACTTTAAAATAGACTTTATTATACAAGTTGACAATGCACTGTAGAATTGTATGCCTGAAACCTATGTAATCCTTGCTAACAGATGTCACCCCAATAAGTCTAACAATAAAAATGAATTTAAAAAAATAAATAAAGTAAAGCAGAGGGAATAGTCAATAATATGGTAATATTATGTATAGTGCCAGATGGGTACTAGACTAGTCAGGGGAATCATTTTTTAAATGTCTAACCATTAGACCATATTCCTGAAATTAATATAAAATAATATTGAATGTCAACTGTAATTGAAAATGTTTAAAAAGGAGAAGAAGGTGAAGAGGAATAAGAGGTTCATATTTCCAGGTATAAAACAAATAAGTAATGGAGATATAATATACAGCATAGGGAATATAATCAATAATATTGTGGTAGCATGGTTCAGTCAGATGGTTGCTGGACTTACCATGGTGATCACTTCTTTAGGTGTATAAATGTTGAATAACTATGGTGTACACCTGAAACTAATATTATAATATATGTTAGCTATGTTTTAATAAAAACCTTTTTAAAATAACTTGAATAAAGAAGCTATGGTACATATACACAATGGAATATTACTCAACTATAAGAAAAGATGAAATATTGCCATTTGCAACAAAATATATAGACCTGGAGATCATCATGCTAAGCAAAATAAGCCAGACAGAAAAAAAACAAAAACTGTAGGACTTCACTCATATGCGGAATATAAAACTGAAAGCAACAAAGAAAAAACAAACAAACTAAAAACCCATGGACACAATCAATAGTTTAATGCTTATTCAGTGATAAGTGGGGAGGGAATGGGAGAAGGGGGAGGGGAGTGGGAGAGGAGGGAGGAGGAGCTAAATATATGGTGATGAAAAGAGAAAAAAATAATAACTTGAAGCCCAATCATGGAGTCCCTGGTCATCATTTATGACTCACTTGCTTCAGTTTTGTTGTGTTTTTATGAAGAAAGAGTCATATTTTTAGAAAACATTTCCATAAAGTAATTTTTTTTCATTTGTGGGAGTATAGCAGGACAGGAAAGGACAAGTGAGAAGGGCGATAAGAAATCAGGGACCTACTTTCATCTTTCATTTAATTCATTTTCAGATGAATTAAAAACCTTTAGTAGCTACTCTTTTTTTTAAGTCTGTGAAATCAGGAAACAGACAGGGCTGTCATGTGTCTCTTTGGTCATTTCACCCAAAAGGCAGCCCCTGAGTCACACACTATTCACAACTGGCCCAGTCTGGCTGTCCCCATGGACTTGGAGGAGATGGGCTTCACCTGGCTGGGGTTTCCCACATTCAAGAGCAGAAGCAGATAGCACTTACAGTTGAGACTGACATTTCATCAGGGAGTCAGTTGGATTCCAGAAAGTTATTGCCTCTGCAAGGAAGGTAATGACTTAATATTTTGGAGATGAACTCTATATTTGCTCCTCTCTGAGTGCTGCTGAATGGATTCATGGCCAAGCCTCCTGGTGCTCCAGACCAGGGCCTTTTGGAGTTAGACACATAGCTGAAGATGCTGGCCTCAGAAACTTGAGAGTGCTCCAGATCTCCAAGCACTTTGACTGAAATCATTAAACACTTCATTATATTTTTTGAAAGGCATAAAACCCAGAAGAAATACCCAATGAGAGAAAAATTGTAGCAAAAGAATTCTTGCAACCAAGCAATTCTACAAATGGCAAAACACTGAGGTGACAAGCATTACATGTATTTCTGGAAGGGTAAAGACACCTTAAGTGGAGGGAAACTTCATGTATTGTCACTTACACATTAGTGTTAGAGACAAAGCCAGGATTATATGTGCATTTCATTTTCTGTTGCAAAAAGCATTTTGATTAATTAAAATATTAAAATCCTCCAGTAGGAGGGCTGCTTTTGCAGACTAAATTTCCTTGGCTGACTTTTAGGCGAGCTAGGTTGGAATCATTGCTGCAGTGAGGCAACATAGCTGAGAAGCATCCCATATCTCTCCACTGTGTTGGGTGGACACAGAGCTTGGGATGCTGGACCTAATGGATGAAGTATAGAACAGTGGTTCCCAGCCTTTTCGGCACCAGAGACTGGTTTATTTTCTATGAACTGGAGGCAAAGGAAATGGTTTTAGGATGATTGAAGCACATTATATTTATTGTGCACTTTATTAATATTACATTGCAATATATAATGAAATAAATAATTATACAACTCACTTGTCACTATAAGGCCTGCCACCAAATGCAGCTTAATTGTCACTTGCCATTCACTGATAGGATTTTGATATGAGTCTGCAAGCAATTGATTTATTATGGTCTCTATGTGGTCAAACCTCTCTGCTGATATTAATCTATCTGTATTTGCAGCCTCTCCCCAGAGCTGGCATCAGCGCCTCAGCTCCACTTCAAATCTTTAGGCATTAGATTCTCATAAGGAGCTTGCAACCTAGATCTCTGGCATGCGCAGCTCGCAATAGGGTTTATGCTCCTATGAGAATCTAATGCCACTGCTGATCTGACAGGAGGTGGACCTCAGATGGTAATGCAAGAGATGGGGATTGGCTGTAAAAACAGATGCAACTTTCCTGCCCACCACTGACCTCCTGCTGTGCTGCCCAGTTCCTAACAGGCCACGAACTGGTACTGGTCCATGGCCTGGAGGTTGGGGACCCCTGGTACAGAAGTTATGCAGTGAGGAAGACCCTTTCTGCCCTCTGCTCATAGTAGACATCCTTTTCTAATCTAGAAGCCTTTGCTTATTGAAAGTTCCCCAAGATAGGGTAATCTGATCCCTTTGATTTAATGAGAATGGTTTTTGAGGGCCGTGTACCTATTCTTCACAGTCTATGCCCTTTAATTTATTAACAACTATTTAGTGAGATCTAATATGACACGAGCTGACTTCCTAAAAAGTTGAAATCAGTGTGTTCACATTTGATTAAAATGTATGCAAAAGTGGATATTTTCAAAAGTCTAATTTTATGCACAGAATTTAAAATAATGCATACCACCCCACATGTTTAAAGTCTGTCAAGAGCCACCAGATTTCAGAGCTGGCAGGCTGCATGTATTTTATCAGTGTTCTGAGGGAGCCACGCATCGGTACCCTTTGCCTGAGAAGCAGATGCCCCTCCCTGCACTGGCAGTGCCTTATGGACCCCAACTCTCATTTCTTTCCACTGGCACTTGTGCAAATAATTTTGGTGACCACTGCACAGTCATTCCAGGACCACTTGGGTATGAAATTTGAAACTGACCTTGAAGAACCTGAGTTTCAGTTGAAATTTCAACTTTTGTAGGTTTTAGGTTAATATATCCATATTAGCTTTGGAAATATTTTTATTTCCCCATATTCACTTTTGTTACAACTTAAAATGCCTTTACATCTTATAATAGTAATGTAATATCTAACATGGATTGCACACCAGGAGCTGTTTTAATCCCAACAGCTAACTGACGTATAGTAGTAGTATTTCTTACCCCATTTTAAGGATGGAAAACCTTGACATATAGGAGTTAAGTATCTCATTCAAGGTCACTCTGGTAACTATGCAGGGACCGGGATTCACAACCGGGCAAGCTGGTGCAGACCTCCCCTTTTCCCTGGTGTCACAGTCCTCTGAGGTAAGCCTGTTCTCGCCATTCTTTCAGCTAGACCTGATGATTCCACCCCAAAACCATCAGTTTTGGAAGAAATTAGACCTGGTAAATTATATACAAAGAGCAACAACGACCACCATGCAATTTTCTCCAAAATGCATTTGCTCTCTTTTGTCACTATTGGAAAATTAGTCTTTCACTGTGTTCATTTCTACTTATGCCACTTGCCTTTGTTGAACATCATTCCCAACGTCTAAGAGCTTACATTTGAGTTTAGAGTACTCCCTACCATTTAATTTATTGTTTTGATTAGCTGAGACACTGTAAATCCTTATGCACATTCTCTTTTCCTCTCCCACCACTTCTACTGGTAGGAATTGTCAACTCCAGTCGTGTCTTAGACATGGCAGACTGGTTACACAAACTTCCCACTCAGGGACTCCCTCTCTAACCTAACTCAACTCTTTTTGAGCAGGAAAACTTAACCTTCAGGCTTCCCATCTCATGAGGTAAAATTGATACAGTAAAATTGGTAATAAAAATGATTTTCATGTGCAGTGTGTATCTGGTGCCGACAAGCATTTCCCAAAACCTGAGGCTGCAGATAAACAGACACGAGCACTTTACCCCTAGGAACTTGTCACCAGGTAGGGATCTAGCAAATGGTTGCAGACCTTTCTCCACTGCCCATGGCACAAACTGCCTATTCCCCACTAAGTTCTCCGCAGCCTTTGAGAACCCTAGATTTCACCTTCATTCAAATAGATAGTTTGATTTAATAAGGACACAGTTAACAGAATTAAAAAGCCATAGATAGCATAGAGCCAGCTGAGTTCAAGCACGCAGCGTACAGCTAGCGCTCCCATCTTCAGTTGTAGCCTGAAGATCATCTCACTGCGTGGACTCCCTGAAGGCCCCGGTGTTCAGAGCCCAGACCATGGGAAGCAGTGGACTCAGGAACGTCAGTGCTGTTCATTGCTGGCATCCACACCTCAGGTTTATTTCCAAGTGGATGCCTCAGCAGCCAAGGCAATTTGCTTCCAGAATTACAGTGTGGAAAATTTTCTTGCTTGGGAGCACAGTGGTTTTTTTTTTACATACTCTCAGCCTTTATTTGTGAATCACAGGAATCTGATGACTATTACTCAACATCTCTGCACCTCCAAAACCCAGCATTCATGAATTGTGTCTTTTCAGAGTCTTACATATTTTGGAAATGAAACATAATTGATTTACCCAGGGCATGGGTTAGAGATATATATATATATTTTTTTTTCTTTTTAAGTCCATGTTTTTTCAACAAAAACAACTGATTGACTGATGTGGTGATTCTCTTCTGGTATAAAGCCTGGCTTTGGCTCGGGACTTAATCCCTAAGAGTACATGACTTTAACTCTTGGGTTCCTGGAAAAGCCTTCTGTGTGGCTGTGACTCCAGCCTGTGTGACACTCCCACCCTGAGTTTCCAGGGCTTGTTGTGTGCATGCTCTTTGTCCAACCTGAAAACTTCATTAAAGAACATACACATTTGTAAACACACTGACTGTTCAAAGAAGATGTGAAGTTTCCCTTCAGAACATGCAGCTTTACCCTGTGGGCTAATCTACACAGAGGGAGATAACCTATTTCCATACTAAAAAGGTCAGTGCTGGACAATCTGCATTTAGAGACGAATTTGCTGCTGCTTGCAACTGGAGCATAAGAATTTGTGAGAAGGCCACAATTCCGCTGTCTTTTATCTGTGTAGACAGCGAGTATCGGTAAATACGCAGGACGTCTGTGCCGAGCGGCACAGCGGTGATGGACAGGCTCCTTCGCTGCTTAGAACCTCTCTGATTACTACCAGGTGTGTGACTAGGCAGCCATGCAAAGTGCAGGTCAGCCTCACAGTAAAAACTGTAATTAATTTAAGGTAGAAATATTTGCATAATAGCTTTACAGACTCTGTCGGAGAAACAAATCACCGTAATAGACTTTAAATTATGTGGCAACTCCTTACTTAACCTGTCATTTGCATTAGGAAAGTTAGGCTTTTAGTGAACTTAAAACAGTTTCCTTTGTGGTCTTTCTCTTCAAAGTCTTTTAAAATATCAACAACTATTTTGCTAACGCATGCTGAAAATATCTTAAAAGATGTCATAAAGGCATGAGTTTCCTCTGAAATGGATATAATTTGCTCCTTACCCATTTGTACATTAAAAGCAAAATTATAAGGGGATTGAGATCCATGGCTCTACCGAAATGTTGGCTGTAACGTAAGAGTCAAGTCACTCTTGGAGGTGGAAAACTAGTTCACAAAGGCAGGGAGGAATTGTGAGGCCAAAGTGAAGAAGTCTCAATCCCTGGAGACAGCAGCCAATCTCAGGCAGGCAGCACCCATCACTCTTCATGCCACAGAAATCATGGCACATTCAGAGCCTTTGCTCCAAAAACAGAGCACCCATTCAAGTGTGCCCATGTCAGCGCCATTCCCTCTCGGCTGCGGCTGCTTTCCTCAAGTCTCCGTGAGGTCATTGGGACTTGCTGGGAGCTGCAGCAGCAGCTGCCACCTGGGTTCTCATGGGGACCCTTTGCTGCCTTCCGTGTTCAGTGTCCCCCAGGGGACCTGTGAAGCCAGATGTAGTCCTGGGCCCTCTCCTTCTTTGGAGACCTGTGAAGTGGCTTCCGGGAAGAAGTCATTCTTTGTGTGTGTGCACATCCAGGTGGCTGTGTGTGCTCATGTGCTTAATTGCCCCATTCAGCAGGGCTCTGTGCTTCCTCTGGCCCCTGATTTAGGGAGAGAGAAGCCAGTGACAGTGATAAACTACATCTGCACTGGAATCAAACTGTGTGTCACAGTGATTATTTGAACTTGCTTAGCAAGTAGACACAATCTTCAGGGCCTTATATAAATGATTGATTTTCATGACCATTGTATTGAAACAGAACGCTGGTATTGGCTGTGTTCGGGGACTCCTGGCAATGACGTTGTTTGACCAGGAGACCAGGATTTCCACGGTGTCTGCACTTTACCTACCCTAACCCTAGACCTCTGTAATGAGACACCGACCTAGATGGCACTCACTAACTCGCACCACGGTGCTTCCCTCCCCTGCCTGTCTTTCAGAATATTCTGCTGAGCAGACACAGCAGGCACTGCACCAGCAGGTCTTCATGTCAGCCTTGTCGGCCCACCCTTTCCGGGACCTTCTCCTCGGCAGGGAGCAGCACTGCAGGCTGCTTCCAGGCGTGGCTGGCATCCAGGCAGGCACAGTGGCCCGGTGGACAGTGGAGGAGGTGAGCAGAGCTGTTCTGGGGCCCTGGGATAGAATGCACCCAGCGGCCGAGATTGCCTCTTAGGCACTTGGATCCACTGTATCATGTTTAAGATCCATATGTGAGGGAGAAGACAGGCATGATTTTGAGGAAATTAAGGAAAGTTCAGTTACTTTTACCCTCCTCGCCCTAATCTTAGCCCAGCACCATGTCTGTGCCTCGTGGCCATAGGTGCTTGGCTCATTTAGGCAGAGGGGTCAAGCCTCCTGTCCCACATCGCAGACTGAATTTGAGGAATCCCAGAATGTAGAAGCGTCTCAGCCTTGAGTCCTGGCAGCTCCTGTCCTAAGCAGCATCTTCCCTGGGAGAGCACCCACCAGGGGCGTTCTGTGCCCGAGGGGCCCCCTTTGCCCAGTGGAATGCTGGGTCCTGTGTCCTCACTGCTGAGTGGCACTATGCTGCCCATGTGTCTATCCGAAGTCACAGGTGATCTGGTCAACCTTATATTTATTTTTAAAGTAAATTATGTCTCAACATTGTACAAGATACTGTACAGAGGGAAAATAGATCTGATTTTTAACATAAACATACCTTACA
Organism: Lyroderma lyra; assembly: GCA_004026885.1. Taxonomy (NCBI): domain Eukaryota; kingdom Metazoa; phylum Chordata; class Mammalia; order Chiroptera; family Megadermatidae; genus Lyroderma; species Lyroderma lyra. The sequence goes on along the minus strand of PVJL010001504.1, from coordinate 197,293 downwards.
ATACTGGTCTTTTAGTAAGGATCAGGTACACCCATTGCTTACTGGAATGCTGTAGAAAAGCTTCATATTTAAAACAACTTTCTTTTAAGGAAGATGTCTTTTACTTTTACTGACATTCCTTTTGACAAATGTATTTTTTTCACTACTCAGGTCTCAATTATTTGTTTTTAATTGGAAGAAAACCCCAGGTCACTCACTCCAAGGAGTTAAATTACTTACAAAATGTTCGCTGAACACTTACTGTAATAACTTAACATGATCTTGGTCTAGGCCTTCCTTTCTAGCCCTGGGCAAGGACCAGGTGGGAAGGCCTCCCAGAGGCTGGAGCTTTGACGTGGACCCTGGTCCCTCCTCCTTCTCCTGGGCATCTCACAAAATCTGCCAGGTGGGTCCCCCCTGGCCAGCAGTGGTCCACCAGGAGCAGAGGGCCAACAACCTCCCCCAGCACACCCTGCATGCCCACCTCTCCTTCCACCCCTGCTAACAGAGAATTGACTGAACATGCCAGGAGCTGGTGGGGGGCTTAGGGGAATGATCCTGCTCCTTGAAGAGCATGCAGAGTCTGCCCCTCTGTCCCCTGGTTATGAATTTTTACCAGTTTACAAAGTGTGCATCAGCTTCATGGCCAAACTGACAGAGTTAAAACCTATTGTGTCTATAATCAAATCCTGTGTGGTTTGCCCCTTGAAACTACATTGCTTGTAATGGAGAGTTTCACTGAGAACACAACGGCAAGTCATTTGTTCCGTATTTTCAAGCCATTCACCTGAAGTTGTATCTGTTTTTAAGATGGCCAGTGGCTCTTCTTCCCTCACTTGTTTCTGTGCTTCTGGCCCTTTGAATCATCACTGTCCTGCTCGGAAAGTGGTCCTGGGGAGGGTAGCCACCTGTGTCCTCAGAATGATGGGATGTGGTAGAAAAGGAGAAATCCTAAGTGTGTCTCCGCTCAACTTAGAACAGTCCCTGGCTCCCCATCAATGTCTGCAGCGTGCCACTGAGACCTGCAGGGACTGTCCTCACCTTCCTTTCTGGTCTTACCTTCCATACCCGCCACGTGGCCCTCTCACTCTGGCCTACAGGATTTTGCCCCTCCCAAGGCACTGTTTGTTGTCATCATTCTTGCACAGTTGCTACCACTGCCTCAAACACCCCCTCCCACTCTGCCTGCGGCCACCACCAGCCATCAGCTCATGCTCACCTCCTGCAGGAGCCTGTTCCCTGGGTCAGACATGCTCTCTGCTCCATTTCATCTGAGAGTCTTCTGTCACTACACCTACACTCATTTGTCTGACCCGAGGAGGAGAAACCTTATTTCACCCACTTGTATTTGAGAACCTCTTACTCTACCTGGCACTTAGTGGATAACACAGTAAGTATTTGTTGAGTGACAGGGGCATCATGAGGTGGATTTTGAAATCAAAATGGGGTGTATCTAAGCAGAGAAAAGAAGAGAAGCCATTTCAATTCCCAGTTCCCCCAAAAAAGGGAGCAACAAGAGGTTGCATGGAAGTGAGTATGACATACACAAGGATACCAGATATACAATGTGTGCTTTACTAACATTAACAATTATAGTAAACAATATTAATATAATATAATAAGGCAAGTAGTCCTAATTGCCCATTTTAAAGATAAGAAAATTCCGGTACTAGAGACTAAGTAAGCTCTAAAGGCTGCATAGTGAGAGCCAAGTCCTGAGCCCACCACACATGCTGTGGCCCTGGATACACAGAGCAGTGATGTGGGAGGAAGAAGATGGGCCTGAGGCCAGGGATTGGACATGCCTGTTAGTGCACAGAGCAAGCCATCGTAGATTTTTGTGGAGGAAGTCACATTGTGAAGATGGTGCTTCAGGGAGATGAAAATGGCAACTATCTGCAAAAAAAAGTAAGAGAGGGAAGAGGCCAAGGAGAGGGAGGCAGCCATAAGTCAACCGCCAAGCTCCTGGTATGCAATAATCAGGGCCTAGACAGGGTGGTGCCATGAGAAGAACCACCCCAGTTCCGTAGACATTTTAAAGTCAAAAGCTACAGCACAGGGAAATAGATCACATGCAGAGATGAAGAAGTGAAATGAGCCAAATGTGATTCCATTCAGAGTCTCAGCCCTACACAGTTCAAAACTTAGTTAAGATAATGTATGAGAGCTATAAGGTCCTAGAGTTCATCTGAAAGAATGGGAAAATAGTGGTGCCATCCAAAGAATGAAACTGGGGAAAGGATCCAATTTAGGGGCAGGAGGAAAAGATGATGAATTTACTATGAGATATTTTGAGTTAGAGCCCCCTGCATATTACATCAGTGGGTATGGAACAGCTGTTCCAGTGGGCAGAAATATGAGACCGGGGTGAATGCTCATCAAGGAGGTGAGCAAGGATGGAGATCAGTAGGTCCGAGTTAGAAAGTACAAGAGATTTCCAGTCAAGATGGTGGAATAGGTAAATGTGGTGCCTACCTCCTCTCAACCCCGCCTCAAAATTACAACTAAAATACAGAACAACCATCACTGAAAATCGCCAGAAGTCTAGCTGAACTAAAGCCCTACAACTAAGGACATACAGAAGAAGCCACCTTGAGACTAGTAGGAGGAGCAGAGATGTGGAACAAGCTGGTCCCACATTCGTATGTGACCATTAAAAATTGGGAGGGATATCAGGGCTGCTGAGGTTCCCCCACAGAGGAGAGAGGCATCCAAGCCCCACACCAGACTATGTAGCCCAGGGTTCCAGTACCAAGGAAGATGTATCCACAACTTCTGGCTGTAAAAACCAGGAGAGATTGTAGCTGAGTGAGACAAGGGCAGCTGGAATCCCAGATTCTCCTATTAATGGGCACACACACACAGACTTACTCGCTTATGGACTCCCTTGCTCTGAGCTCCAACACTGGGACAATAGCTCAAAAGACACCAGGGACATACAGAAAGGAATTGAATTCTCTGGCTTCAGAGCAAGGTGTACAGGGACATATTTCTCCCTGACAGAATGCTGGCAGAATCCATTGTTCCTTTGTTGAGCCCTCCCCTCACCCAGCGTGCACACACAGGCCAGTGTCATATCTGGGTTGCCATCAACCTTGCAAACGCACTTCATTTGCCCCACTCTGGTGATTCCCTGAGACCCTGCTTCATCCAACTTGTGGGCCCATTCAAAGATTTTAGTGGCTTTTCCATACAAACAGCATGACTTGGCTCATGCTGTGGACTTGCTTAAAATCTCTCAAAGTTTTCCAGAACTCAAAACAAACAGCACCTGGATTTGATGTGTCCTGTACCTCTGGTGGAGCATCTCTATGCCTGGAACTAGCAACAGCTGGCCTTGATTCATGGCTTGGTCTCTAGAGGCACCTCCAAGCCCAATGTGTGTGGCAGTCATCTGCAGATTGCTTTGCAGCTCATGCCAGGTGGCTTAGGGCAGGGCATAGGCTATGGTTGAACTTGGCCTGAAGTCAGTTCCTCCCAGGAGGCCCTGGGCTGAGACGCCCAATGGCCAACTTTGGACCAAGCCAGAACATCACCCAGCTGCTTCCAAGAAGGACATGCCCAACAGGCACACTAGGCAGGTACCAGAGCCCTGCTAAAGCAACTCCTGCTCGGTAAAGTAAGCCCCTGCACCATAGCTCCTTCACTGTCGTCACAGTCAGTCCTCTCAGCCAATGAGCCCTTGAGTCAATCCCTCCTCTTGATGTGCAAGTAGCAACCAAGCCTCACCTACAACAGGAGGACACACACAACCCACACAAGATAGCACCTGGCTCAGGTGACAATGGAGACTGCCCACAGCACACCTACTATGTAAGGCCACTTTACTAAGATTAGGAGGCATACCAGACCTACCTAAAAAATAGAAACAAACACAGGAAGGCAGCCAAAATGGGAAGACAAATAAACATGTCCCATATGAAAGAACAGAACAACTACAACAAATATATAAATAAATAAATAAACAAAATGGATAGAGACCAGACATAGAGTTCAAAACACTGGTTATAATTAATGCTCAGTGTTCTCAGGGAGAACTTCAACAAAGAAACAGGAAACATAAAAATGGAAATAGAAAACATAAAAAAAGAACCAGTCAGAGATGAAGAATATAATAACTGAAATGAAGAATACATTAGAGGTAATCAACAGATTAAATGAAGCAGAGGATCAGATCAGCAATTTAGAGAATAAGGTGGCAGGAAACACCCAAACAAAACAGAAAAAGATTTTTTTTTAGAGGTGAAACAAAGAGATAGTTTATTGAAGAGAAGTATACTCCAAAGAGGTAGGAGCAGGCTCAAGCAAGGAGAGTGGCTCAAGAGCCAAGAATTTTTTTTTAAATGAGGCTAGTTTAAGGAGCCTCTGGGAAAATATCAAATGTACCAATATTCTCATCATAGGCATACAAGAAGAGGAGATAGAGCAAAATATTGAAAACCTATTTGAAGAAATAATGACAGAAAACTTTCCTAATTTGGCAAAAGAAATAAATATACAAGCCCAGCAAGTGCAGAGAGTTCCAAACAAACTTAGAGAACCACTCTAATTATAATTAAAATAAAACAGTTAAAGACAAAGAAAGAATCTTAAAAGCAGCAAGAGCAAAGCAATTAGTTACTTACATGAGAGCTCACATAAGACTGTCAGCTGATTTCTCAACAGAAGCTTTGCAGGCCAGAAGTGATTGACACAAAATATTCAAAGTGATGAAAAGCAAGGATCAACAACCACGATTGCTCCACCAAGCAAAGCTATTATTTAGAATCTAAGGACAGATAAAGAGCTTCCTGGACCAGAAAAAATGAAAGGAGCTTATCACCACCAAACCAGTATTACAAGGAATCTCAGAGGGACTTCTTTAGGAAGAAACAAATATGAATAATAAAATGGTAATAACTGTCAGCAGTTACTTTAAATGTAAATAAATTAAATGCTCCAATCAAAAGATAGGTGGCTGAATGAATAACAAAAATGGCCCTTACATATGCTGCCTGCGAGACTCACTTCATATAAAAAACACACAGGGACTGAAAGTAAAGGGGTGGGAATTGATATTTCATGAAAATGGAAACAAAACAAAACAAAACAAAGCCAGGGTAGCAATACTTACACCAAACAAAATAGACTTTAAAACAAAGGCTATAACAAGAGATGAAGAAGGACCTTGTAATCCCACTTCCAGGTATTTATCTAAAGAATCTCAAAATACTACTTGAAGAGGATAAGTGTGTCCCCATAGTCATTGCAGCATTGTTTATAATGACCAAGATGTGGAGGCAGCCTGGGTGTCCGTCAGTGGATAAAGAGGAGGTGGCACGTGGAATATTGCTCGGCCATGAAAGGGAATATGGGTTCTTGCTATCTGCAGCATCATGGATGGACCTGGAGGGTACTGTGCAGAGTGGAGTATGTCAGACAGAGAAGGACAGATGCACTGTGATTTCACTTGTATGATCAATCTAAAGAACAAAACAAAACAGGAACAATCTTGCAGATGCAAAGAACATTTTGATGGGTACCAGATGGGAGGATTGTTGGGGGTGTGAAAAATTGAAGCAGCTAAGAAGCACCAATTGGTTGTTATACAGTAGTCATGGGGTGTAGGGTACAGCATAAGGAATACAGTCAATAATATTGTAATAACTGTGTATGGTGTCAGATGAGTACTAGATCTATCAGGGTAATAGGTGGGTGGGGGATGGTTGGGAGGCAAGGTGAAGGGATTAAGAAGTACAAATTGGTAGTTACAAAGTAGCCATGGGGGATGTAAAGCATAGGGAGTATAGTCAGTAATATGGTATTAATAATAACTATGTTTATTGACAAGTGGGTACTGGATTAGTCAGGGGGTCACTTCTTAAATTGTCTAACCACTATGCTGTGCACCTGAAATTATTATAAAATAATATTAAATGTCAACTGTAATTGAAAAATGAAAAAAAGGGGAAAGGTGAAGTGGAGTAAGAGGCTTAAATTTTCAGGTATAGAACAAATTAGGTCATGGGGTTGTAGCGCACAGCATGGGGATTACAGTCGGTAATATTGGGAAGCACGGCACCGTATCGGGTTGGACTTACCGTGGTGATCACTTCTTTACCTGAAACTAATATAATATTGTGTATTAGCTATATTCTAATAAACTTTTTTTAAAATGAAAAGTGCAGGGTGAAGGGGCTGCAAAGACTCTGTAAAGACAAGCAGTAGGGGTGGGGGTGCCCATGAAAAAGTGTCAAGAAGAAGCTAGTCATGAGTGTTGGATGCAACAGGGCAGACATCAGATTTAAGTCAAGAGTTCCTGAGCGGGGCTATGCAGTTGGGGTTCGGGGGATTTGGGGGAAAAAAAATTGTGTACAACATGTGTATATTGTTTTCTTAAGGGGAGGGCCAGAGCTTTTATAAACTTCTCAAGGGGGAAGGGTCATCATCCAAGAAGACTGAGAACCACTGTTTTAGAAGCATTACATAACATAAATGTGCAAGGAGCCTCAAACCTGGCTCTCAACAAAAGGACAGTGTGAACGGCGGTTGACGGGAAGTAACTGGTCCAAGGGTGAGTGCCATTAGGACAAAGAAGGTCTCAAAAGGAAAAGACTTGCCGCTGGGGAGAGATGCCATCAGGGACTGTGGGGAAGGTGCCATCTCTGTCCCTGTGGTCTTTGTAATGGGTACATGTGGAATCCCAGCCTCTGTCACAAGAGGAGCCCTTAGAAATGTCCTGGACTAAAAATGAAACGTGGGGAAGACTGTCTTCATTAAGTGCTCCTGCACATGCTGCTTCCTTAACCAGGGCTTCCCCATAGCGAGTCAGTCAGTCCCTAATTTTACTGTAGCTTAGTCTTGATATCACCCTAACAAGATGCTCTTCAGGACAATATCCTAAATTTATAGAGTATCAGTATCCTCAGACACTGTAGCACATTTCCTGGTACCAAACTAGGTCCTCAACAGGGATCTCTGATGAGTTGTTAGGTGTGGGCTTTGTGAAAACAAGGCAGAGGGCACTCACTCAGGGAGCATTTCCGTGAGTACGAACAACGGAGTTTACCACTGCTGTGTGTACAGGTAACCCCTGTATATCACGGCTGTTTGGTTCCTAAAAAGTGCCGTGTTATTCAAACCCATGTGGTATGAAACAAAGCACTAGTACAAAAAAGGGGGCTAGGTTCCCAAAATTTAAAAAAACATACTATTATATTTTTATAGGAGGAATACCTTTATTTAAGCAATTTTCACCTATGTATAATGTAGTAACAAGAAAAACACAAAGTTTTAAAATGTATGGACTTAATACTCCATGATCAAAATGGATTTAAAATTCTAATAAATTTCAAAATTCTGCATACAACATCCATGCTCAAATGAAAAATTTCAAATAAAATATCTTTTGCTCTTAAAAGCTCTAAATACTTTCTGTGTTGTTTGGGGATTTCCCTAACCTCAAATAAGGTATTTTTTGCTCTTAAAAGCTCTTGGATGCTCTGTGTTGCTTGGGGATTTCTCTAATTCTCAAACTGTGCTGCAGCGAAGCTGTGTTCTAGGGTGCCGTGTTGTAAAGGCTTCCCCCCAACTCTCGAACCTTGTTATGGAAGTTCTGTGGTATACAGGGGCTACCTGTAATGCACCATATTTAAAAGGGTAGTGAGGATTTGAAAAGGCAGTTCAGGAAACAGGAGCATGGTGTGGCGGGGGACAGCATTTTTTTGTGCTCTGTTCCTACTTGGGTATATTGGAGGGGACCGCAGTGCATAGGGACAAGGTGCATCCTTGTGTTAAAGGGCCACTCAACGAGACTTAGGCAGGTGGCTGTCTATGGCCGATGATGAAGTGCAAAAACATTCTCTTTTGTCCTGCTGAAAGGAAGACCTCTGTTCTGCTCTATGTCACCTGTGCAACGATGACACCAGCCCAGGCAGGGCCTTCAGCATTCCCCAGAGCATGCGCACTGGCTTCTAACTCTTTGTCCCTGTGGCTGTTTCTACTAGAGCAGCGTTTGTCAAAGTACAGGTGTGCTATAAAGTCAACTTAGTGGTTCTAAAATGAAAGATTAAGACTGGATAAAAGTAAGTAATTGGAAAGGTTATTGTTTTATGAAACCTTTCTCAGAAGTGGGTAGATGTGTGCACACACTCAAGTTATGGTCAGTGTGAAGTGTATTCTTCCTCCGTGTCATGGACATATTCTGTAGAAGAGTATAGGTATTTAAGAGTAGGAACTAAAATATTTTTATAGCTTTTTCATGTTTATAGCAGAGCACCTTACTCAGAGTAGTTGTCTGACAAATGTGTGAGTAAATGAATGGGAAGTAAATTTAACACTGGTACCCAAGGGCACATGAGGGCTGGATGTGACACGATGTACTCACATTACAGCCACCACTGTGACTTAGGTATGTTTGGGGCTCATGTGAGAATTTGTATTTCTTATTTTCAAAAATGCTTTTTAAAGCAGCACATATAAATCTCACCAGGCTCAACTAAGTGCTCCCTAAATGTCCATTAACTTTAAAAGATGGCAGTAGCTTTAAAAGCAGTCTTCACACAGACGGCAGTGTTTTGAAAACCCCAGGGTATTGCTAACTAAGCATACCAGCCTATACCATCGGGCCCTTAAAAAAGGGGCCAATAACAAACTTTGCTGTTAAAAAATGAGACCTGGGCTGGAAACATGGTCCCCAGTGGACTTTGAGGAAGTACAGTCAGGCACACATCTACGGGCTCAGCAAAATAGAAAACACCACCATTTGGAAAGATTTAAGGCAAGAGCAGCCCCACTGAAGAACACAAAGCCTGCTGAGCTCTAAGAGGACGTCAGGAAAAGTAGGTCGCTGGGGAAAGTAAGTTGGGTAAAGTAATGGGCTCATCTGAGAGCCTGCTGTGTCATCTCTCCTAGTCTTTCCAAACTGCTGTGTCATTCCTAGACTTACCTCACTCAGTGTCCTTCCGAAACAAAACTGGGGCACTAGCTGTGGGACCCTGTGCTCCAGAGAACTCAGGGAGCCACCACATGCCAGCCTCCATCGAGGTGTGCTTCCCAGAGCCAAGGTCAAGGCTGCCCAACCCCAGGCTCCAACAGAGCCGCCGTTGCCTCAGAAAAGCAGGTGCATACACACAGCCTTCTTGGGTGTGCTGACCGGATGTCCCATTTTAAATGGGACAGAAAACAATGATACTGTCCCGTTTCAAATGGTACAAATGGTCAGCCTACTGACACCCTGAATTTAGCCCGGTGAGAGCAGGCTGACCATGCGTACCGTTGTTTTCTGTCCCATTTAAAACGGGATGTCTGGTCAGCCTACTCTTGGGCAGAGAGAAACAGATGGTAGTTTCCTGTCGTAGAGCTCGCTGCCACCTCGCTGAACAGTTCTCCCCATTTACCACAAACTTACAGACGAAAACAAGTTTTAAGGGGAGAATGAGGAGGGTTTCAGATACGGCAGTGAGAGGCCGCTGGCCCCCAGCTCGGGGCCACCACGCCTGGCAGCTCTGGCGTGTTCTCTCTTTGGTGTAACGACAGCTCTTATTCCCGTTATAAAATGCAGTCTACCTGTGACACGGACAGTGATTTTTGTCTAACAATAAGAAGAGGAGATGGGATTCTGGTTTGCATTGTTTGCCCAGGAAAGGATCGTTTAACGCATACAAACTTCCAGAGCACTATGCAACCCTTGTGCTGTGAGCAGAAGCTCCTGGGGCGTGTCTTTAAGAGCCCACCTTGCACCCACTTCATTCTGCCTGTGCAGGAACTGGGGGCCCTGTTGCTAGCATGGCTCCCCCACCAGAACTGGAGATGAAGGTATAACAACATGCACGTCTTCAGCTAAGTCCTAGTCCCTCTTTCCCATCTTTAATATCCCAAACACGACCTTCATCCCCTCTTCCTGTGAAAGAGCCATCCCAAAAGACCCTTCCTTCAGAGCAGTGGCTCCTAACCAGGTGACACTGGCAACATCTGGAGACATTATTTTATTGTCATCCGGGGGGCTGGCTGCTACTGGCACCTACCAGGCGGAGGCCAGGGATGCTGCTAAACGTGTCACAGCGCACAGGAGGGCCCTCAGCAAAGAGATCAGGCCCAGCATGGAGGTAGTGCCAGGGTTCACAGGTATTTTTCCAGGACTGGCTCTGATTCTTTTTGCCCCTCGCCCAGTGCACAGATCCTCAAATTTTTTCTTGCAGCTCCTCCTGCCTCCTGCTCTTTTGTTCTGCAGTGTGCTAAGTGGCCAGCCCTGCAGTGCTCCCCACAGGACTGCTGCCCACAGCCCCCCGCTGACACCCTGCCCGCCCACCACACACGGCTACAGTGCTCTCAGGAAGAGCCCTCAGCCCCAACTGCACGTTACAATCCACCGGGACTCTCAAAGTGTGTGCCCAGCACTCGGCCCCAGTGAATCTCTGTGGCATGTGTCTGGCCTTGGATTGTTTTTAATGCTGTCCAGGTAGTTCCAAGGTGTGGTCAGGGTGGAGAACACTTCTCCAGGGCTCCCTGAGGTCTGCCGATGGAAGGGCAAACACACCTGAAAACCACAGCCCGCCTCTCCTGCCCTTGCCACCTCTCCCCTGCTGTTCCACAGCTCTAGCCAAACAGGACTCCACCACGATGACACACACAGGCTGTGCATCCTGTTTGTGGCCCTGCATCTGTGAGACTCTGTGCCAAAAGGTCTTCTCTATGCCCAAATCTGCCCCAGTGGGCATACTGCACAGCCAGCAGTACCCATCTCAACTGCCTCCTCCCTCGTGACGCCTTTCCTGCATTCCCACCTGAGACACCACCTGTCCCTTCTAGAAGCCCATAGCCTTCATGCCTCATTCTGGATTTTAGCATAGTGAACCATACATATGGTGATTAGGAAACCACCCTTTACTCGTAGTTTTCCTTCTAACCTCCCACCACTAATCAAGCTGTAACCTCATTGAAAGTTCAGTCTGGACCTACTCACAGGCCCAGCCTTCCCCACACCCAGTAGCTATTGTCAGGACATATTGGCCGGAAGAGCAGCATAGGGAATGAGGGGACTACACCTGCTACCTGTCAGTGTCCTGGCCCCAGAAGCACTCTGTCAGCCCTGCCATCACCTGCCCTAGTGACTATGTCTCTTGAGACTTGACCATCGTATTACAAGGCTTTCCTTAGGTCCCCGAAAATACCAAATACATGCTCCATGTTTCCTGACCACCTAGGAAAGAGAAAACCCTAATAACTGAGCAGACAGACTCGGCTTCCTGGGGGCACGGACTGCAGAGTTCTGGGCTCTCAGGTGCAATGTTTGGGAATTGAAAGAGCCGAGGAGGCCACAGTGAGGTGGCATGCTGACGCCTCCCAGATGCCCTAGGACTTGTGATGCCATGGTATGGCAGCATGATGACTGCTTTGGAAGGATTTTTTGTTTAACTCTGATCATTACACACTTTAGAAAGATGACCATAATGACTCATAATAAAGTATACTTACAGCTTCAGAGGTAAGTAAAACAGACACCAACACACTGATTGCTCCTCAAAAGATGTTCTGAAATTTTCATATTAGATACACTAAACATAGCTGTGTCAACAGGGACAGCACTCCAGGGGACAGAGTACACAAGTGTCGGCCCTGGCCACTCTGTAAGGTGGAAGTCAGGCAACCCTGTGCTGTTCTGTTCTGCAAAGTGTGGGGAGGGGCAACATCTGCCGGCGCCTCCCAGAGCTCCGTGATTATAGAGCACACTGGTAGAAGGCCCTGCGCTCCCTGGCCGCCTCATGGGCCTTCCCCATGGGACGTGGGAGAGAAGGGTGAGTGCACACAATTTAGCCTAGAGCCAGAGGGGAAAAAACAACAAACCCAACGGATGGTTCCTCCTAGACAGATGTTCTCCCAGGATTCATGTGCCATCGCCTGCTAGTGTGCCTTTCCCCCCACGCTGCGGTGGTGCCAGACCTCGCCAGATGAGGCCAGAACCCGTTGTCATTCTGGTTGATGGGAGTCTACACTTCATCACGTTTGCTCAGTCACCTCCTCAAGAGTATCACTGGGAATGCTCCGTGGCTTCCTGAGCTTATAGCCAGATCTTTGCCTGACCTCTCTCACTAAAAGGAATTCAGGGCATGCGTGCATGGAGAGGGAGGAAAACGTTCAGGGTGGGAAATGAGTCAGAGACTGATCCTCCCGAGCTCTGGGTTTGGAGTCAGAAATTTTGAGTTCCAAAACCCTCCCTGACACTTACTGGCCATGCATGACCTTGAGTAAGTGATTAACCGTCTTCGGACCTCAACTCAGTCATTTACATGGCAATTCACTCCACGTACGCGGGCCGGCTGATTAGTTTTGCCTCCACTGTAATATTTTTGGTTCCATTAGATGTATCTGGATATAACATGTTCTGTGGAGTCACATGGCATCTCCCCTCCATCATGCTTGACCTTGCACACACAGGTGCTCACATTTTTCACCCTCTGCACAATGAAATGGGAGAGTATTCAGATGTTTGGTTCAAACGGCGTGCCGTTACTGAATTCCTAACAGTAGAAAAAGTTCCTCCAATGTTTTTGAAATTTTTGAAAAGGAAGGTGAAGCCTTCTTAAAAAAGATCACTACAGGTGATGAAACTTGAGTCCATCATTTTGACCCTGAGAATAAAAGTCAGTCCATGGACCACGGCCCTAAAGGATCACCTCAGCTGAAAAAATTCAAAACTAAGGCCTTGGCTGAGAAGGTTATATTGACTGTTTTTAGGTCTTCAGACTAACAACTCTCCTATTTTGATGTGGACTGAGTGAAAAACGTAAGCATCTGTGTGTGCAAGGTCAAGAATGATGGAGGGGAGACACCATGTGATTACATGACTGGTTATATCCAGATATGTCTAATGTAACAAAAAATACTACAGTGGAGGCAAAAGTAATCAGCCTGCCCTCCTAGATCCCTTGAGCCCCTGTTGTTGGCCAACCACCAGGTGAGGAACTGGAGGCTCAGGTAAGTCAGATGGGACCTGGCCCTCGGGTCTGCTGAAAGGCCAGGTGGGCATGTCCCCATCTCTGATGGTCATGATGGTAACTGCCATGCACAGGCCACTACCTTCTGCCCTCCCTGATCCCATTGGGTGAGCGGGAGGATCAGATGACACAAGGTTCCAGAATGCCAGAGCTTCACACAGATGGAGACTATCATTGTCATCATGTAGGTCAGCCTAGATAGAAGAGATCAGAAAAGATACTGGGGTCTCATCTCATTTCTGAGCTGGTGAATGCTAATGCGACTTGATAGCTACTACTAAAATCCCAAATGTTTGCGGGATTTGAAGTATATTTTAGTTCAATGTTGAGTTACTACCACCAAGTCAGGCTTTCATCTTGTGCACTAGGTGGCTGAGTTTGTGCAGTCTCTGCTGGGCTGTGAGGAGCATGCCAAGTGCTTCAAGAAAGAGGTAAGAAATGTCAAATTATCCACGTATGTATATCTCTACGCGTCTAGATCCAGAAAGGCTTTCTTTTCATTTATGTAGGTAAAAATAAGAGTGGTTCGGGGAGGCAAGCGTAAAAGGTCCTGGCAGGAAGGAGGCCAGCAGTGCACGGGGCCCTGCGGGCCAGCCTCTGTCCCCGACTCACTGATACTTGCTGTGCTTTGGCACAGAATGCCGTGGCAGCCGGCTCATGCAGCACGCCCCAGGAACGGGCGATTTGAGCATGATCATAAATACTCAGGTTTCAGGAAGCCCACCACAGGTCTGCCCCCAGGAAGAGAGGGGAGTTGTCTACTCCGCAGTGAAAGTGGGACCATTCTGTGTACCCCTGCTCTACAGTAGCTTCAGGGGCAATGCGGAGAAGCCACAAAACCCTTTGATGGGGATCTGTTTCCTGTTTCCTCTCAGTTAGGAAAGTGCTTACCTTGTATACCTAAGTGCTTAACATTTGTCCTGGACTTGGTATCCATAGCTCCAGGGGCCCCAGGAGAGACTGGACCAGCTGCAGAATAATGATGCAGATCATGACAGTTACTGTGCCGGGTCCTCTGCCATCCCCATACCACTGTTGTCCTTGGGTCCTCATAGCTCTGCAGAGCAGTTTCCCAGTGAAAAAGCTGAGGCATTGGAAGGAAGGGGCATTCTGGTTCCAACCCGCATCTGTCTGACCCCTCTATCATGTCCTATAACTCTCCAAGAAAACTGTACTCCTACAGACTCCGGGAGCAACATGCATGCTCCCTCCCTAGAAATCGGGGCATGCACAGTTCTGGGGAAGTGGTCTTTGAGTTTGGGGTCCTGGAATCCTCAGAGCCTAGCAAGTCCTGTATTTCTAGGGAACTCAGCATCAGGGCAACTATGGTGTTAGTCTGGGTAGCTGCCAATGGCAACCTGGGGTTCTCCTGGTTCTGCCTGAGCCCAGCACAGCTTGGGCATATGTGACCCAGCCTCACACAAACAAGCCACTCTCTGTATTTAGTGACACCCATGACCCACCTTGTCCACAAAGTCAAGTTGCTCGAGCTTGGCATTTATGACCAGCAGGGTCACCATGGGCACATCACTTAACTTCTCTTACCCTTGTCTACAAACACACAGTTCTGTGAGGTGACCTTAATGATTAGGATTAATGTGTTTACAGCATTTAGTCCAGCTCTTGTCCCAGAGAAAGAGCTAATAAATGGCACCAACATGGAGCAGAGGTTCTCCTCTAGAGGCCAACAAGCCCCACTTGCAACCCCAACATCGTCTCTTAGAAGCTATGAGCATGTGCGAGTTCTTAGGCTTAAAGCTGTAGGTTTCCTCATCCACCTGATGGTGTGGTGGGCAAGAGCAAGCACACCGAAGAGGTTGGAGTACAGCTGCATAAACTTAGCTGTGATCATTGTCATCATGACCACCATCACTACATGATTCTTCAGACAAGTGGTACATTGGCCACTGGCTTATGCCTGAAAATACTGGAGCTGACCTCAGGTTGAGGTATAGAAATAGGGAGCTTCTGTCCTCCACGGTGGGAAATAAGCTTTTTATCCCTGGGGCAGGTTCTGGTCTCCAAATGGGCAATTCTTCATCAGGCAATACATCATAAATACACAGAAAACTGTTAAAAAAACTTTAATCCCCCACCAATGTTCCCAGGTAGTCCTTCCTCCCTCAGTGAGACAGTAATACCAAGGGTTTGTGTTGTTCATTTGAAAGGTTAGAACCACGGAGCTAAGTTCAGGAAAGGGCATTACCATAGAAAACCCTTTCATCTGTCATTATAATTCTGACACCAGGACTCTTTCTGAGCTGTCTGTGTAAATAGGTGATGTGAGAATAGCACGTCCAGTCCTGGGGGCTGACCTCTGAGACCACAGTGGGGTCTCTAGACGCTGTGGAGAAGTGGCCAGTGCTGTGGCCACTCACCACCACGTGCATCTCAGGAAAGCTATTGCATCCCAGACCACAGTATGTTTTAAAAGTTAATAAATAAAACATTTATTTTATGTATTTTCACTTAAAATGTCAGTTATCATGGAAAAACTTAAAAGGAGAAAATAAAAACCATACCACTATTCTAGCAGCCAAAGATAACTTCCCTTAACACTTGGTGCAAAGAACTTCAAGTAGTTTTACTATGTATGTGTATAAATGTGATCATGTACACTTAATTCTACAAATTAAAACCAAGGTGTTTCTGTGTCATCAGATCATGTTTCGTTGCTTAATGATTGATGAAAAATTTCCGAAATTATTAAGTGTTTCACTGAAAGACTTGAATTTTGGTAACTGCCTAGTGCCCCATCCTCGGTGAGATAATAATTTATTTACTTCTACTGTTTTTGGAATGCTGGGTTATTTTCCCCATATTTCACTATTATAAATAACATAAGAGTGCACACATTACACATGTTCTCTCAGGAAAAATTCCTGGAGATTTGCTTGGTGGGTGAAAGTGGGTTATTTTTAAGGATCTTGATACAAATTCAGGCCAAGATATTCAAACTGTAACAAAAGAAATTTAGCCTGGGAGCAGTAAATGTATATTAAATTCATATTTAACAGACTGAACACCTTTATAATTTAACTTGTTCAGAGTCCTGAGGGGAAATAGAGGTGAGCAATGGTTAGGACTAAGGCTTGTGACGGATGCCATCATTCTCTACTGTCACTGAGCTCAGCAGGGCAGCTGTTTCAGGTTCAGTGTCACGCAGCTCAGCTCCCAGGAGTTCCTGGAGGGTAAACAGGCTTCAGTGGCTTTTATAGCTTGTGTTTTTATTTGTGTTTATTTATTTACATGCAGCAGATTGATGGCAAAGCCTTCCTGCTTCTGACACAGACTGACATCGTCAAGGTGATGAAGATCAAACTGGGCCCAGCACTGAAGATCTATAACTCTATCCTCATGTTCCGGAATTCCCAGGACCTCACTGAAGACGATACTGTCTCAGGCCAAGAAGTCAGGGGCTAAACGCACCATCTGAGCTGCTGCCACACTGGGACCTTGTTCTTTCAGCAATAAAGTTGGCCCGCATCAATTTGATTTTACTGTCCCCATGGTCAGATGCATCCTTAATCTGAGCCTTTTAAATGGTTGTGGTTTATATGTTTACAGGATTTTGATGGCTGGTCCTGTGCCAATGGCGCAGAGGCCCAGGCACGTGTATGGTTTGTGACTATTTATCTTCAGTGGGGCCCTTTCAGCTCTGATGTGTTGGCCACAAACAGACCAAAGAAACCCACACATACACCTTTATTCTTCTCCCTCTCCATAGAAGCAGTCATTTCCTGTCTTGAAAGCATAAATCTCTCAATTGGTAAAATATTAGAAAAATAGAATCCATAAATACATTGTTAATGTTTTCTATGAACATCTGAGCTTGGCTCAGACTTGGCATCTGGGCGCAGTGAGTCCAAGAGACAGAGGCCCGGTGCTTTAAAAAGACTTCACATGAGATTTTTGTGTACTTTACTCAGGAAAGTGCGAATCTTTAAAAAATAATAAGCACATGATTTCGTGGTTTGTTAATTCTCCTTTTTATTCTACTAACCATTTCCTGCTTATTCTCCCAAGGTCTCCTGGAGTGTGCCCGGGAGTAGCATGACAACAGTCAGCCTGGGCATTTAGCAAAAGCGGGTGAGACCCTCCTGAGGACCCTCCACTAGCGGCGCCCTATAGGCTGTCTGCGGGACTGCAGGGGCCTTGTCCTGATGCTCCTTGGCTAGTGGGCCAGGTGCCCACCTGCACCAAACCCCTCCCAGCT
The DNA here is from genome assembly GCA_004026885.1 of Lyroderma lyra. Classification (NCBI taxonomy): domain Eukaryota; kingdom Metazoa; phylum Chordata; class Mammalia; order Chiroptera; family Megadermatidae; genus Lyroderma; species Lyroderma lyra. The sequence continues at coordinate 180,124 of PVJL010001504.1, read as the reverse complement.
TCCCCTGTGAGGGGGCCTCAGGAAAACCGGTGTGTCCTGGGGTCTTGCCTGAGTGTGTGTAATAGGAGCTGTGGTACATCTTTATAGAGACACACCATGAAAAGGGACGATTTTAACGTATGGAGCTTGGTATCTGTTATTTGTCTGATTTATTTGTTTTGTATAAGTGATTGTATCTGAGATGTAAGTTATGTGGAGTCATTCCCACAGTTTTAAAGACAAGTACCTCTTTCCTTATAAATAAAAGCTGCAAATGCCCCCATGGAAGTGGAGCACCATCCTTATGTAGTGGGGAGAGGAGAGAAATAGATAAAGGTGGCTCAGGCCTGACCACACCCATTTGCTTCATGAAGAAGCTGTGGTCCAAGAAAGCGGATTGTGCTTTGAGAGTCTCAAACTTTATGTCACCGAAGAAAAACATTTTCTTCTCTAAAAGGTATGCATATATTACATTTCTTTAGATCTTTACCTAAATGGAATTGTAATATATTATTGGTTGATATAAATATTTGTTTTGGTGTTGCTTCATTTGTTTATTTTTGTTTTGTAGACTGCCTTGTACGATTAAAATTCTGGCTTCTGCTATGTTAAAATTTTAATATATTTTAAATGATGATAAACAGATCAGATAACACACCCACCTCGCTGCCTTCATGAATATGTGGTTATAGCCTGTTCCTAGGCTGCAACCTGGAGGCTGTGTTTATTTCAGCCTTGGAAGAATGAAGGAAGCGCCCTGTGCATTAGCCAGGAAAGGAGTCACCATTTTTGAGTACTTGGATATGTTTCCTTAGAGACGTAAATTTAGGTGTCAATAACTTGAGAGATTAAATTACGATTTTTTAATTAAAGAAAAAACTCCAAATTACTTATTGTAGAGTCGCCTTGCAATACATGAGATTGGGGTTCATATATTTAATACCTATCATTTCAACAGAAGGATCTAGTACAGAACAGATAACAAATACCAAGCCAAATTAGGGTTGAACTGTTGTGTTCCTAGAAGACGGTGTGATCAGATAGAAAGAGCTTAATCCAGGCCTCTAGCTGCTTGCTGAACATTCACACTTTGTCACCCAATACCTCAACCTTGACATATTCAAAAGGCCACGCAGATGGCCCCAGCCTAGTATTCCTCACCTGAGTAAATACCATCATCACAGCAGCTATGCAAGCCAGGAAACTAAAATCGTCTGCATCTTTGTCAATTTTTGGACTGTAAATTCTTCTTCTACCAACATGACACCACTGAACACGCGGACAGAAAGAGAGGTGTCCCATCAGCTTTTCAAACTGGTCCCTGCTGGCCCCGGTGCCCTAAGCGTGTTCACACCTCACCCTTGCCTGCCTTTATTCTCTGTCACGTTCTGTGCTGGGCCTATTCTGAACTTCTCTCCTTGCTCCAAACTCTCCTTCCTCTTGGGTCTCTCACCTTTGCATAGGCCGACCCCTTGGACTGCGGTGATCTGTCCCACTTCCCCTCCCTCTTCTTCAGTAGCCTTTCTTGACACCTAAACCGTTAGTTTCTGACTTTCTTAATGGCCCCACAGCCTCCGGGCCTCCCCATCGTACCCCTCACTCCTCATTGTTATTTCTTGCTTGTGTCTCCCCACTGGTCTAGAGCACCTGTGAGGACAAAGATCATGGCCGTCTTGTTCATCACTATAATACTCTAGCATTTGGCATAGAATCTGGCACTTAGTTGACACACAGTAAGTTATTTTTTGCATCAACGAATGAAACAAAACAAAGAAGTTCAAATCTCAGCTCTGCTGCTCCTAAATAGGTAAAACATCTCTGTAAAAAGAAAATAATTTCCACCCTAAGGTTCTTGTTTTAATTTGATTTCATGGATGTGTGCATGTTTGTGAATATAACTGACATAACACACATTGAAGTTGCCTGACACCTAATTGTAGCCATTAAGTAGGTGTCAGGACAATAACAGCAACAGCAATCCATTTCTTCAACATTCTTCCAGGAATCTCCCACATACAAACCCCTGAAGTTTGCATCAAAGTTTACCCTAAAGGGTTCATTCTTCTTAGTGTGGCTACAAGTTAGGGAGCCCGGGAGCAAGTGAGGCAGGCCCTGGGGGGCCTTGACTCCCCTGACTCAGCGCTCCCACACCTCCACTCTGACCAGTCTCCTCTCCTCTCCCAGAAAAGCTTCTCTCAGTTGGAATGTGTCGCTCTGCCAGGAAGACCCCTGCCACCCTCAGGAGCCAGGCAGCATCCAGAAATGCCCCAGACAGTGTGAAGGCCTCGATGGCCCTGTCACTCTCCTTTTTCTGATTCCCACCTGGAATACGAGTGAGTCAGGGACAAAACGAGAAGGTGCCAATAGGGCTTTAAGAAATATAAACTTCGAGGTGATTAGAAAGCGTTCCCCCAAAGGATCCTTTGTACTGCACATCATAAATACACATCACAATGCAGGAAATTAAATCCTGAACAAGAATCCTAAGGTTTTCTTACACCACAATCTTCAAATGCCTATAATTTCAGATAATTTCCACAAAAATAAATTTCTCTCACTTCCAACAAACCCAGACAATCCAAGAAAAATGTGTCCCCTGTCAGCTCTGAACATGGGTTTTCTCCATCTGGGATTGGGTCCTGACCTTAAATCACCCACATCCTAAGCAGATTCCAAGAGCGACGTGCAGGAGACTGACTCCTTGTTAACCTGGGGCTTTGCGTGGTAATGTCCTTCCTTGCTGAGTGCTGACTCTCAAATATCCGTGGGATTCCAGGGTTAAGTCACCCACGTCTATAAAATCTCCATCTGTTGAGTGAGGGTTGGAGGCAGGGAATTGAAGGGAACATTCTTGGGATTTGGAGAATCCTGAGTCCTGTGCCTGATGAGATGCCTGATTCAGAAGCATTTCTTAACCACCCAGCAAATGACTGACTGGCCACATTTACTCATTTCTTTTGAATCATTGAGTTTTGATTGCATTATATTTTGCTTCATATCATTTTAAAGAATATTCAGTTTGTCTCTGCAACTTCTAGAACTGAAAAATATATTCTTGAATGTAAAATATTCCTATGAATATATACTTTTAATATTCAAGCACATGTTCTTCATGAATACTTTTTCTTACAAATTCTTCTTAAAAACTTCTCCTTATAAATATATGTATGAGGAATCTATTTGCTAATAGATCCTTGAATATTCAGGATCCTTATAAATATATTCTGCCTCTGAGTAAATATAATAATGAATAATATGTTGAGAAGAAATAGTTCTTCAAAAATATTTTTTCAAAAATATATGATTATTATACTCTCTCTGCCCCGCAGTTTCTAGCTAGAGCAGGAAGCTGGGACAACAAAACTCCTTAAAATGCTGCTGTGAAGACGAAAAAGAAAACCGCTCACATAAACTCAGTTAAACGAGTAAACTTGCTGACAGCCATTATGTGAATTGGTGATCACATTTGATTTCTCAGTGAGATCCCCTGCTTCCTAGTCTCTGCACCCTACATTCCCTTTCATGCAGGAGATGGATTTTGAATCCAGTGATCAGTAAAACACAGCCCGGCTGCCCCTGTGGAATGCCCCGACGCCTGAATGCCCCGACGCCTGAATGCCCCGGTGCCTGAATGCCCGGGCTGGGATGCACTGGGAAGCGCGGAAGGCCTCTAGGGCAGCTGTGAAGACTCAGATCTTGAGTGACAGGAGCAGAGGACTATGGGCACGCTGACACTCATTCTTCCCTCTGGGACTGCAGAATGTTAAAAGACAAAGCTGTGATGTCCTAAACACGGTTTGCTGATTGTGGGCACAGGCATGACACAGAGATGGAGAAAAGTCAGACACAGCGTTGTGGGCAAAAAAAGAAAAAGTAAGAACCACCATTAAATAGGAAATGGAAAGCAAAGGTTCTGAGAAGTGACTCTGAGTTTAAAATATTGAGAGTTTTCCCTCCACATAATTCTATTTCTTGGGGTCAGACTCGTGGTGTACGGGTTTTGCCCAACCCAACACCCATCAATTTCCCATTTACTTTAATTTGAAATTAGATTGTGATCCTTCTGTTCGAAGGATCTAGGCATCAAAGCAAAGTGATGCAAGAAGAACACAAAGTGCAGAGAAATCCCAGGTTAAACTCAGATGTTTCCACAAAGGATTTTCACAATTGCTGAACTATAACCGATAGCAGTTGTATGAAATACACACAGGGACTGTTTGGAAATACAGTTGCCTGTATTTTACTGTGAAATAGTGGGTCCTCAAAGGTCTTTTAGTAGCAAAATAGGATCAAGAACTACTGGTTAATATTGGCTCAGTTTCATTTTTAAAAAATAAAGAAATAAAAAGTGGATTTGTAGGATCAATTTCCCAAAGATGCACAAGTCACCTCGTTAACAAGATGTGTGAATGGGTAGAGGACGTGTGGCATCATGTCCATGAAAGCAGTTGTCTCCCTGTCCATCCAGGGGTAGGACCTGCTCTGACAGACTGCTTCAGGAAGCAGAGGAGATTTTGTTATGTCTGGTTGTGTTCTTTCCAAGAAGAAGCAATCCGAATTTTATTTGGCCTGGCCACTCCAAACAAAAAAAGGTAAGCCAGTAGGAAATTAGTTTATTAAATGAAAATGCAGTCAGACAGATTACTTGGTGTTGGTGATGGATTACTTTCTGTCATTTTTCAACTAGGCAAAGTTATCCTCCAGATCAAAAGGCTTACCTTTTTTCCCTCTTTTATTTTATCTTTTTTTTAAAGAAAAGATTTGTTTTTCACAAGCCTTTGTAAAGATCTGCTTGAAATCCAAGGTTACCTTTCCTGGGCCTTCCAAGAGGTCTACTCAGTGCCTTTTAGGCTGGCAAAGTTAAGTCTAAGAGTAGAAAGACAAAATACGCATCCATATGGCTTTGGGGTGTTTTTTTCAAATGAACCAGGAAATTCACTTGCCGATGGCCTTGTCTTTGTCCATTTTGGAAATTATTAAATCCATTCATTCAACAAATAATTATCGAAAGCCCAGTATGTGCCAGGCACTGTGGGCATTTGAAATGCATCTGTGGATAAATAAATAAAAACCTCTCCTTTCCTGGAGCTTAAATTCAAGTGGGTGGAGATGGAGAATGAACCAAAATCATAAAAATACGAAAATGAATAGGAGGGACTAAGGGAGAAAAGTCTAGAGTCCCAAGTAATGGAAATAGGACCTTGCTGATCCACAGATCTCACGGACAATGTGGTCAGGTCCGTATTGCTGGGGGGAATTCCGTGGCATTTAGGATGACTCAACGTGATGCGTACCGGCACAGGCCCAGGTGTTGCGATTCTACTACAGAGGGTTGTTCTTGCTCCGGCATTGTAAACTGCAGAACTGTTCTAAGGTCTCCACATAGGTCCTAGAACTATCCTCTACATAGACTTGCCTCTCAGTACATATTGCTAACTGGCTGGCTGAAGGGTGAGAACATTATTTTGAATGCCAGTTTGATGTTAGCAATTATGTAATCTGCTACCTGAAAATTTCTGGATCCCCCCGCCCGGCCTGGTTTCTAAGTAGCAATTAACCTGAAGTAATCAGAGATACTTCTAATGTGATTAAGTAAAATTGTCATCAGGCAGGTAATTTTAAGTACTGACAAGCTTTAAAAACAGACATTAATTTCAGCTCAGTAGTGTTCTAATATTTATTGTGCATACCTAAGAATTTTAAATATGACTATTTTTCACATTGCTTTGCTTGATAATCCTGCCACCCAAAAAAAATGTGTCTAATATTTTTTGCAGCCCTCTAGTAGGGTAGCTAAAGGTGAATAATGTGATTTGCAAATGCCATACTGAACTAAAAGGCATAAAACATGTCTAATAAAAAGGTGGAAAGACTTATCTTTTGTGCACTAATCACCCAGAGTAAGAGCTATATTGCAAGGTTTCTAGATGCCCCAAGGCCAAATTTTTTCAATTAATCATTTTGATGCATGTTAATTTGAAAACTGATTAGCTTTAAAGGATACACAATTTTTTGGAAAAGTGATATTTATGTATTTATTTTGTATTTATCATTCATTCAGCTCTGGGTAAATTCTGTTTACTGAAAAGTCTGTAATGATTTTTCAAGATCTGAGTTTGGATCAGGCTACTATTCCTCAACTTTAAATGCTTGGGTAACTGTTTGAAACTTGAAGAGTCATTTGGAACTTGTGACCACTCTTAGCAGGCATTGGCTGACAGAAACTTATTTCACAATTCAGTCTATATTCTGTGCAGACAGTTTTGATACCTGCCTTCAGGAGAAAACAAAGAAGAAACAAAGAACTCATGATTTAACAACCTCACACTCAAAGTTACGTACTCCATTTTTTTACTAGCATTAAGCCAGTAAAAAGTGTTTGTTCCTACAAATTTGTTCTGTCTTCGTTTTTTACTTCTCTATAGACAATAAATCATTTTACACACCCATCTTCAGAATCAACATTATTATAGCTTTCTCAACCTTGAGGAAGATCTGAAAATAAATAGATAAAGAAATATAGAAAATAGAAAATAATAGATAAAGAGAACATAACTTGAATTGTTATGTCATGTGATTATATTGTGATTATACTCTTCACTAACCCATTTCCAAAAATCCCTAGTAAAAGCAATTATACAACCTCTTCAGGAACTCATTCAAGATAGCCCCTTGAAGAGAAAGATTATGTAAAATTGTCTACTCCCCTTTGTGTTTACACAGTGCCTTACACACACTGGGTAAATAGGATTTAATATTTAACAGCTGAATTGGGATATAAGAGGCGCTCAATAAATATTGAATAAATGAAGAAGAAATACATACTTTTTCAGATCTAGCACAATCATTCAAACTTCAGCATAGGTTGTAAAAGATCTGGTGTGTGCTGTGTGCTGTTCCTATAATATCATTTCTCATGTATTTTTGAAGACCCTACAGAAGCCATCCCTTAGCCTTCTCTTTTCTGGAGAAAATCCTTCGTTAGCCTGTTTCATAGGTTTTTAACCCTAAAAACTTTAAGTTTTGCCTCTCTTATTAATTTCACCTTTATTCTACTCTTTATCCCCAGGTACCTTCACAGCTGTTCACTTCATTAGAAAGCCCTTAGTTTCTCTGAATAGTCCTTTAGAAGCCAGCTGTTGTCACTCTGTCCTATGGCTTATTTCTGCTAAAAGTTAATAGAAGGTATGTTCACTCTCTGTCCCTGTCAACTCTCAAAAAAGTATGGTCTGTGGGACACTACATGGAAACGGCGCAGCAAGTCACTGAGTCGTGTGACGCTGAGGTGACTTGCCAGAGAGGATCGCGCGAGACCCTCTGTCCTCAAGAGAATGCCCAGTGACTGTTGTTTTGTTAATGGTTTGTGAACTGTTATACAAAACAAGAACCTAAAAAAGAGGCGTTAAACAAGTTAGAATCCCGTTTTCAGGCTCCAGGATGTGAGTACTTCTACTCTCTTTCCTATGTTTGATGTCCCAGGTGGCTAGATACTTGGTTTGAAGACTTTCCTATTTGGCTCATCTCATTTTGTTTCCATCCAGTCTGAATTTCTTTCTCACTTCTAATTAGTATCTCAGTTTAAGCAACTCTGATACTTTCTTACATGTCCTGCGGCACCTTGCCCAGGGCTGACCGAGACTGTGGTAACTCAATAAAATCGTTCAGTTATATAAAGTTAGTTGTATGAAGAATTCATGTGCTTTTTTCTGAAAGACCTTGCTTTCAATCTGGGACCTGATAGTGACATAACTTACTTTGAATAAAGCTAACACATAACAGCTAAATTCTTTCTGGTTCTATTTTTTATGAGTATTTTATGTCATGGCAAGGGACCCAGGACACTGTGATCTGTGATCATGTAAATGTGACCAGAATCAGTATAGCCTAATCCAAACCAAACATAATCCTCACTTGGATGACTCCATCAGCAAAGAGGCAAATCCTGCCTTGGTTGTTATGCTGCCCTTGGGATGTCTGTCCAAGTGTTCTTGATTTATTTTAACCAGAGTGATTATTTAATTAGGAGCTAAGGGATGGGAAACAAGAAGAAAAAACTAGTTTATAAAAATAACTCTAGGAAAAGCTAGGCAAAGCATTACCTAATGATTAATTTAATCATTAATGCATTCTTTCATTCATTATATCTTTATTGAGCATCCACTCAGGTCAGACACTGTGCTCATCATATAAGCACAAGTAATTGCATATGGCATTCCTGATCTTTGAATTGTAATGAATGAGTGAATGAATGACTAAATAACTGAACAAAACAGAATTACAACCTAATTTTAAACCGTGAAAAGACTTTAACCATCCACACAAGTTCTGATAAAGTGTTTCAGAAGGTCTGAAATGTTTGAGTCACATAGACACTCACTTTCTGACTTTTTTTATTGCATCCCCCAGAAAGAGACATACCTTAGATCACAGCTTAATACACACGCGTGTGCGAGCGCACGCGCACACACACTCACACACAGAGATTCTGCTCAGCGGTATTTTTCTTTATTCAGATTCCCACTCATCAGATTGGTTTCGTGACCAACGGGTTTTGACCACAAGTTTGAAAAGCACCGCCATAAGACGCTACAGCAGTACAGCAGTGGCTGTCAGCCCCGTGCCCATGAGGATCATGGGAGCTTTTGAAGAAATGCCAATGCCTGGGTCCTACGCTACACCAACTGGAGATGAGGTCTGCTCACAGGGGTCTTTTAAAGCTCCCTGAGTGATGCTAATGGGCAGTGAGGGTTAGCAATCACTACTCTAGGTAATGAGAAATGTTCTTTTAAAATAAACAACTATCACTTTAATCATGTAAGTAATATGTGCAACTATGAAACATTCAAATAGCATAGATGACTATGAAATAAAAACTAATTGGCTGGCTCATCACCTTGTCCCTCACTTCAGCTGTCTAGAGGTAAACATGGTAAACAGCTTTTTGTGTATCTTCTCCCAAATTGTTGGGCATATACATGAATCTTTGTGGTCTCCACAAGTATATGTTTCCAGATAACTTTTATAATATGTTGCCAAATTGCAAAAGTTACTGCTGTTATTTTGATGAGGATGACACTGGATTTATAGATTAAGGTAAACATATATTTACAGGATTGAATCTTCCTAAAAAGAATATAATAGACATTTTCAGTTATTCAATTTTATTTTTATGTCTTTCAAGAAAGCGTTAGTTAAAAAAAAATCCAAGTCTTATACATTTAAGTTTATACCTAGTTGTTCTATTTTTATTATTATAAATGTGATAGTTTTCCTTGTTATGATATATTTTACAGCTAAATACTGCATGTTTATTGAAATGCTACTAAATGTGGACATTACTTTAAAACCAGTCCAGCCAACTGAATGATTGTTGCTAGTAGAATTTTCCCCAATTGATTCTTTTGCATTTTCTGTTTAAACAACTACGTTATCTGAAAATGGTAATAATTTTGTCTTCTATATGAAGGGGGACCAAAAATAAATCAAAATTTATTTATAAAAAATTGTGTATTTATTCTTATATGTTTAAACTTAAGTCACCTCCAAAGTACTCTCTTGCAATACACCCATTAAGACACTCTTCCACAGCTCAAAACAGTTTTTGAACTTGTCAATTTTGATGCCTTTTAGTGCTGCTGTCATTTTTTGATTTGCCTTGTCCATACTGGCAAAATGTTTCCCTTTTGAGGACTTCTTACAAACAAACAAAACAAACAAACAAAACAAACAGAAAAAGGGAAACAAACAAACAAAAAAAGTTGCTTTGGGTGAGATCGGATGAATAGAGAGGGAGGGGCACGGGGCTCATGCTGTTTGGGTCAAAAACTGCTGAACACTCAGCGTGGTGTGAGCAGGTGCATTGTCATGCGCACATTGCTCATGTGAATGACCCATCATGGATTGGGCAAATGCATTGAAAATGTCTTTTTAAAAAATTATTGAAGCCAAACGTAGCCTCTCACAACAACCCCAGCTGGTACACTTCTGCAGATGGGTTCCCAGAATGCTCACCTAGTAGGGGAAGCCTGTACTACAAGGGGCCCACCCTCCAGAAGATAATTCTGGGATTTTTTTTGAGTCTCCCCCACCTCATATTGCTATCTCATATTTTCTCTTATTCAATTGCATTACTAGCAGTCTCAAAATGAGTTCTAATTTATGATTCCAGAAAATAGCATTTTATATAAGTGATTTATGTAATAGCTAAGAATTATGTACATTAGGAATAGACATGATAAGACTGAACAAAAATATAGAAATCTTGGTAAAATCACTTTAAGTAATTTTCTTCAGTTACCTTTTTCTTCAAAAGTCTGCCAATTTTGAAGAAAAATATCCCCATATGTGTTAATATCACTGTTAAGTTTTTGTCTTGGATATTTCTAGCAAATCTGCCCACAGGTTTTTTTTTTTTACTATCATCATTAGGTTTAATTTCAGTGTGTTACAACTCCATAAAAATAATTTTTAACTGTCATTCTTTTTTCATGCTTTAGAATAGTTTAAGTAGAATTTAAAGTATCTCTTGAATTCGTTTCATATACTTCACCTGAACACATCTTACTTTTATACATTTTTTTAGCCTTCAAGTTCTTCATTTTTCTCCATAGTAATTTAAGTGTTTTAGTAAAGCTGCCAGAGAAAATGCAGGACATCTACTTAGATCTGAATTTCAAGGAAACAGCCAATAATTTATTAGTATAAGTGCATATGTCCCAAATATTGCATAGGACATACTAAAAAGTTATTTATTTATTTGATATTCAAATTTACCCAAGGTCCTATTTTTCATTTTTCTAAATCTGATAATCCCAGTTTTGGTAATAAATATTTTCCTAGAAATTTTTATTTTTCTTTAAGGTTTTCAAAAGTGTCAACATAGCTTTGAGCATAGTTGTCCCTTGAAATATTTCCTCATTTTTAATTTTATGGTTTTCCCCATTTTCTTTATTGAGTCAGTTAGTGGTTTATCTATTGTCTTGGTTAAATTAAGAGCAGCTCTACGAATCATTATCTGTTCTCCTGGTTTTCTAATTAATAAGTTAGAAAGGTTTATGTTAATGTCAGTGGATTTCTTCCTGGTCCATTCTTTTGGTAAATTTTGCCATCCCTTGACTAGGAGAGATTCAGGCTGGAGAGGAATTTGTGAAGTTCCCAGAGAGTAGTTAATACCGTGCTGAGTGAGTCGAGGGTGAGCATAGAAGGGGACCCTGTACGTTTCCACATTTACCGACCTGGTAGAGAAGAGCGATTTCAGATGGAAGCCTGAGAAGGAGTAGGCACCTGAGCCCAGCAAAACCCAGGAGAATATTAAATTTCAATCATTCTAAGTCTCAGCTTATTCATTCATAAAATGAGAATATTATCTGCCTTACAGTCTTAATAATGCATGCAACATCTTCAACACGTAATCAGTGTTCAAGTATGATTATTAGCAGCCAGTCCCTCCACAGAATGAGATCTTCTGGTGCCTAAGTCCAAGTTCAAGTCTTTTGTACTTGTCCTCGCTATCTTTGGATCTGACCCTGTTCTTGCTTGTTGGTTTCAGGGCCTCTCTGACCCTGCTCTGCACTTACTTAATGCTGCATCATTACATCAAAAGGACCTGCTAACCTTGACTTTAAAGAAGTCCTTGCCGCAGTTACTGCCCTGCTCTTGGCCATCTGTACATTATGCTTCAAAACTTGTTTTCCCTGGGGCTCATTTTCATCGGCTGTCCTCTCTTCTCGATACTCAAGTCTTCCCTTTTTCTTCAGCCTTTTGACTCAGGACAACTACTGAGCCTCTTGTTTCTCCAAAAGACCCTACCAGGAGCCTGGCCACAAAGGCCCAGGTTGCAGCTTCATTGTGTCACCTCCTGGACTGCACTGACCACTGACAACAGCCTCATGACCACTCAGGTATTTATTTCTAACACTGTCTCTCGGGGTTCAAGGGCACTCTCACTTGCCTGAGTTCTGAATAAGCCCCAGGGTCATCTTCAGAATCTTAGAGAAATTGTGTGTTCTTCCCTGGGATTTGGGACGTGAGGGAAGGGCTTCTGGGTAGAAATATCATCCACCTTTGGAGATAACACACTTTTGTGTTCTGATATGGTCTCGACCTCATTCTTCACCTCTCTAAGGAAGTACACCTCTAACTCTCACTGTGGAAAATGAAACAAAAACGATCACCTCAGTTATCCAAAAAGCATTGCCTCCACATAAATGGCTGCTGAAGAAGAGGAAAATTCTTCCTCAGGATGTTCAGACCTTTCGCCTCTTTCCTTTTCACTCTTATGTGCAAGATTCATTTAATTAGCCTTTGTGGATGTCAGTCACTGTTTTGATCTTGCTCTTCAGTACCCTCCAGTGCAGGGGCTATTTAAACTTAGTTAAAAATTTTAAATTAGTTGAAATTTAATTAATTAAATTAAAATTAAAATAACCCAGTTCCTCAGTCACAGGAGCCACACTTTCAGTGCTCACTAGCCATCCATGCTAGTGGCAGCTGCCATATATTCTATTTTATGGAACATTTCCATTTTTGCAGAAAATTCTATTGGGTAGCGCTGCCCTGGGCTTTCACCTTGGACATCGAGCCAAGAACTTTACAAAATCAGGCAAATTGACTCCCTGGGTATGCTCTTCTTATTTCCAGGAATGACAACAGTTCTCTGCTACTGGAGACTGAAAAAACCCAAAGATGTCAACCCAGAAAACAGATCTTTTATTCAAAATATTTCCTTGTGGAAAGGAAGAAATCATGTGTTGTTGTCTGGACCACAGTTTGGGGGTCACTATTATGTTTTTGAAGAGAAAATAAAGGAGGCGATAATTTGTGTCTTCCTTTCCATTTCCTTCCTTCTCAGTCTTTGAGCTGTGAGGCAGGTTTAAGAACTCTTTTTCGTCACCTCAATTAATTTAATAAAAATTTAAAAAATCATTTAAAAAATCATAAAACATCTCTTCTCTGCATCCTGCCCACCTCTCACCTTCCAAGATGGGAGGGGAAGGATGGGTGAAAAGAAAGACAGTCATCCTGTTTCTTACAAAATGCTTCTTTAGGGGAGTTCCCTGATGGTGTGGTGGCTTAAGGCTTCAGTGCTGGCGCCGTCAGCGCTACGGCCTGGGTTCGCTTCCCAGTCAGGGAGCTACCCACATACTAAATAGCAAAAAAAAAAAAAAAAAAAAAAAATGCTTCTTTAAAGTTCCATAGACCAAGGTCCACAGCTAAAATGCAGCCCAGTCATACCAGGCGCAAGTCAGTGAGGCCAACTGTGGAGGAAGAAGAAAACCGGAGTCTTTTCCATTCCCTTCCCCTCTTCCCTCTCCTCCTAGCTCCCTTCTCATGCAAATGAAGGATGGCAAAATCTCTTCTTGCTAGAACACGGAACCCCTTTGCTCAGTCACAGGTCTTCCTTCTTGGAGCTGAGCGTCATTGCTTCACTGTGGTGAGGGCAACCCAGCAGCCACTGTCCCTTCAGGAAAACAAAAATAGCGAAGTCCCTGTCAATGCATGCAACAGAGCCACCATCTGCCTCGGGCCTGCGGACAGAGAGAGAGTTCTCTGCAAAGGTCTGGCTATGATGATGCACAGACCCAAAAGCAGATATGTGACCTCCTGGAGTTTTACAGGGTCATCCAGAAGAAACAGTAGACTTGGTAGCTGCTGCCACTGTAGCTTAAAGTAATAATAACAGCAATAATAATGTGGCACTTTTCAACATTCGCTTCCTTAATTATCACAGCAACTCCGCATAGTAGGTACTCTCCTATCCTCACTGCACAGATGGGAAACCTGGCACAGGAGGGTTATTTCATGTGCTCAAGGTCAAAAAGTAGCAAGTGGGATTTGAGTCCAGGTATTTTAAGCACACAGGTTATACTGTTTAACCACTATGCTAGTGGCATAGCAAAAAAAACAGGTGCTAAAAAACAAACAGAAAATAAACAGCCAAATTTGCCAACACCCCTCATTCCGCATTTCAATTTGTTTTCTAATGATCTTGACCATAAAGTTGCTAACAAACCCCATTACAGCCCATCAGCCTTGCACAGAGTGACCTCATAAAAACACATCTGTCACATGACACACACAGCCTCACCCAGCAAGGTCACCCTGAGGTGGGACAGAGTATGCAAGATGTGGTCCAAACCCTCGTGCTATTGAGAAATCGTGAAGTGCACACCGACTAATTAGTACAGGGTTTGGCTTCAGAAACAATATTCAGGTTTCCTCCTGTGCTCTGGATGTACGAGGTATGTGCTGGGCTTTCTGGGCAATGACGTCCGTTTTCAGGTGACTAGGCATGAGCCTGTGTCAGTCCCCTGCACACCCGAGTGGATTCACTCCTTGACCCTCTCTGATGGTTCCTCCCAACACAGTCTCCGCAAATTACTTCCCCAGATTAAATCATGCCAAGCTCTGCAGCAGTGACAAGGCATTGTACAGGGGTGGTGATCAGCAAAAACTTTCAAAATGACTAAGTGGGCAGAAATGTCTCGGAGACCTCCACGGTGAACGATAGTGTCCCAGGATTTTTTTTGGTGGCAACCACGCTGACGTCCATCACCATCTGTTTCCCTCCCACCACAATAAGCTTTGGCTGAGACTCTGACCCTTGGCTTTGAGAACTGCATGTCTGCAGGCTGCTGCCCCCGGGCAATGTTAAAGATAAAAAGCCAAAGGCTCCCCAGTTGGTCTTTGAAGCGCTGAACACACCATCAGTCATGGGCCCACGCAGCAGATGCATGGCCTGGTGGCTTTAAAGATTGTGTGGCATGTGAAGCCCTAAGCCTGCCATGTCTGTGTTCCAACTGCGAGCTTCCCTGCGTTCAACCGGGCACCCTTATGCCTCCTCCAGTCTGGCATCTGTTGGCACTGGGCAGTGTGCGAACCAAAGCTGTGGTGGTTTTCGGCTGTGGGAGCCTCGGCAAGGCTTTCTTCTAGCCAGGGGAAAGCTGGTTTTCTGAGCCTGTGAGCATCTCCAAATAGTGCTCTTAAAAATCTAATATAACATCAGGCAGTGTTCACATGGGCCCTAGGCAGCCCCACCTTGCCACAAAGCCAAACCGCTGCCACTCATTTTTCTCTTAAAACTCAACAATCCAGTGTGAGATTTTATAATGTAAAATTGAAAACAATAGTATATGTTAAAAGCAGTAATAAAATTAACCGTGGGAAAACATGCTTACTCCAAATATAACCTCAGAGGTTCAGATATATAAATAAGTCCTCAGAATGAATGAGATGATAACGAGTAAGATACAACATGAAATATTGGGCAAAAGACCTAAATAACGAAAGTAAAATTACACATAATTGTAAGAGAAAGTATCCAGCATTACTAGTAATCAGATACATGTCAAAAGTTCAAATAAAGCAATACCATACTTTGATGCAGAAACATTTGCAAAAGGATATTAATACATAGGCCATGACATCAGTGACAGTGAAATGGGCAAGTTCATACAACGCTCTCTCCTCCATAGAAGGCCAAACCTGTTGGAAGATCTGTGGAACTTCTTGTCTTTGTTTCCTGACTGCCATAACACATGTTGACACCAGCAATGTGGCATCCTTCCCCACATGTCACAGACTCTGTGTTACCAAAGACAACCAGCAAGCTCCTTGTGCTTAAACCCAATGCAAACTCTGCCATCATTATTTTGCCTGATTGCCAGCTGCATTGCTCACTGACAACCAACCCCTTACTTTTATACCTTCTCACCCTCAGCCTCTTCTGGCCATCCCCCTGCACCCGCATCTTCTGCAGGCTTATGCCTGCTGGCCTCCCCTGCTCCCACCCTGATCCTATGGAATCTTGCTGGGCCCTCTCCTCAACCTGGATGGCCGGCCGTGTCTGAGGCACGTGCTGCAGCAAGGCTGACTATTTGGGGCCTCTTTGAATGACATCTTTGTTCAACATTTACTTAAAGACAGACTTGCATGGCCCACACAGAAAAGCCAAAAACCATACAGTTCATCAGACACCCTCTTCAGAAAGCAGACTTTAAATTATCTCTTGGTCCTTGTGGAGTTTACCTCCTCACCCCAACTCACTTCTCAGAATATTCCTCCCTGTTGAGAGTTCTTGCAAATATAATTGTTCTCTATCTTATTGGCAATGTTTAGTCCCCTTTCTAGGTTGGGATCCTGGATCACTAACTACCTGACCTGCTCCTTACTGCATCACAGTGTAGACTAGGTTGACCAGGCATACCATTTTAAATTGGACAGAAAGCAACGGTGCTGTCCCATTGCAGTTAGTACATGTGGTCAGCCTAGTCTCACTGGGCTAAATTCAAGGTGTCAGTAGACTGACCAGCCATGCTGTTTGAAATGGGACAGTACTGTTGTTTTCTGTCCTGTTTAAAAATGGTACGTCTGGTCAGCCTAGTGTAGATCAATGACTTCTGAATATGTTGTCTTCAACCTGTATTTCCTCCAGTTCTATAGATATAAGAACTCGTGTTGCTCCTATTTGTATTTCCTCTTCAAGTTCTGGATACTCAAAACTAAACCCAGTCCCGGCTCTCCATCTGCCTCCTGCCAGACCCTCAGCGGCATGCCCTTTGCGCCTAGCTGGCACCCCCACCACCCACCCACCCAGTCACACACGTTAGACGAACTCAGGCACTTTCATCTGCTCTGCACACATGCCCTGTCCCTGTGTCTAATCAGTGACCGAATCCTGTTGATTTCACTCCCTACTGACCTGGGCATTGTCCCCATCCCCCCTCACTGCCACTCCCCTGTTTAAATGACAAATTTTTCTCACCTCAGTTAGTTCTGCAGCCTCCCAGCTCACCTCCCTGCCTCTGGACTCCTCCCACCTGCCATATGCTCTCCACTTGGCAGCCCAAGTGACCTTTATACAATTCAGATTTGATCACTTCCTTCTCCTACTGAAGACATTTCAACAGCTCTTTATTATTCCCAAGAAAATAAACTCCTCAAATGCCTTAGAAGATGCTTGTAATATGGCCTTGCTAGTCTACACACTTCTGCTTCTGATGCCTTAGAATGAAGCATTCTCGTGCATCTCCCAGTAATTTTCAGTAACTTGCTTGCACTTACCTGTGCTCTCTCCAAAACTTTTTGTATATCCCATTTCCATTGCCAAAGTGCTCTGTCTTCTCCCACTGCCCGAGGCTCCCAGACCCTCCTTACCCTCCCCAGGGCTTGGCTGAGACGCCTCTCCCTCAGCAAGCTTCCCGGCCCCCAGCGGCAGGGTTAGTTCTGTCTATGTTGTCTGGCAGCAACTTTCCAGAGCTTGACACGTGAGGTGCCACATTATAAACTCTTCTTACTCTTCAGTGTCCCCTGTGAGTATATGAGCTCCCCAAGCGTTCTGGCCAGTCCTGCCTCCTTCCCCTACGGCCACAGAGCTGGGATGCATTGCCATCAACCAGTATTCACCGAGAGAATAAAAGAAATGTGTCACAAGTTTGGAAAATGTGCATGTCCTTCTAAGAATCTATCCATCCTGCTGAGGAGAAATACGGTTTCTGATTTCTGCACAAATATGTTTGTATAAAAGTGATTTACCACAGAAAAATACTGGCAATAATATTAATGTGCAACGGAGGCAGAATCTTCAAGGTGATTATGATGAATCTATGTGAAAAACATGCTAAGTAACCTCAGTATAATTCCTTTCTTATTAATAGAAGAAAAAAGTAGGATACAAAATTGTCTACTGCAATTTAGTCATATTTCAGATCAATAAAAGAGAAGAAAGGAATTTGGCAGAAGTTACTAAGTTTTACCTATAAGCAATGGGATCATGGGTCATTTGCATTTTTTCTACATACTTTCATTCCAGGGTTCTCCTCTGTTCCTCACACAGGGACCCCAGCAGTTCTGCCCCACTCCAGGACTCCAGCCTCCAACATGTCTAAGACCTGAAGTGATTCAAGTGACAATTCTTGCTGCACCGTTAAAGTGCTGAGTGTGTGAGTGTCCCCAGTGTCCTTCGCGTAAGGACGGGTTCTGGCATTCCCACCCAGGCTCACCCTCTCCACCTGACTTCTAAGGAAAGTTCTGCTTTCGCCAGCTCGGTCCTTCATCTTCGTGAGGTGCAGAATAAGGAGGAAGGGGGTGCAAAGAGAAGCGGCACCCAGGTCAGAACTGCAAAGAACTTTTTGATGGTTAAGCAATGAGAAACTTGAGAAGAGTTGCTGCAGGCAACTTGAGTTATTTTAAAATATGTTTGTTCTCATGGTGTGTTTTGTGTGGGGGTGGGCGGAGAGTAATTTTTCTCGTACTGAGTCGTGTATAGATCATACAGATCATGACTTCAATAGGGCTGCTTGTGTGTGTGTGTGTGTGTGTGTGTGTGTGTGCACATGTGTGTGTGCATGTAAGAAATACTCATGAATACAGAAAATGGTTTATTCCTGTTTCTTTCCCAAAATGTATCCATGTCAAAGAAAGCATAATAATATGCCACATCTACAATATTACCTGGATTTGGGGGCAACATATTAGAAATGAGGATAAAATAAATAATTTTCTTAACAAAACCCCTGGTCCTTTTGCCTGTTAACCTTCCTAAAAATGCTTTAAAATATATCTGAGAATTGAAGTCCAAGGCCAACTCTTGGGACCAGTATGTGATTCACTGTGTTCTTATTTTTCTCATCAGCAGAGAGCATCCGAGTCATTACTACACTGTATACAGTGTTCTAGTTACCAAGAGATTTCTTATGTATTAACTAATACGGATGTTCAAAACAGACTGGGAAGACAAGGCATGTAGTCTTAGCTCAATTAAGACATGATAAAACTGAGTTTCAGGAAGTATTAAATAACTTTCTCAAGGTCACGTGGCCAGCAGGGACTGCTGCTGCTGATGGAAAACATTGTCCAGAATCCAGATGAGCCAAATTCTCCTGAAGCCCTGATGAGATTCACTTGAATAATTGAAGTGCCTTTGATACTGTCAGAATGTAGGAGTACTTATTAGCTGATTGTCTGCAAGAAAGAAGCTATTTAGATCATTATAGATGTTCAGGCCTAAAAATGAAGGAAATCAGCTTGCTGTTAATTTAACGACTTCAGACCATGATTTCGTAATACTTTGGACTCCCTGTGTCCCATGCCGACAGCTCTATCATCACGAAGACAGGGGCAAGTATGAGAACCACTGAGGTAACCTTGGACCTGGAGAATGACCCAGTATGGTGGGGTACGATCCTGAACTTATCAGCAAGGCTGGAGGAGGAGGAGGCTGAAGATTCTCAAACCAGGAACTGTGCCCAGTTGCCAACAACAGACTTCACAGCCAAATTGCCTCCTTACACGTAGGTCATTTGAGTCTGCATTGAAAAGAAGAGGAAAATCTGTTCTAAAAATTTCTCTAGTTGATTGATAGAAAAATACAAAATAAGGCCAGTGAAACTAGTGGTTGACATCTGTGACCTGAACAGCATGGTAATGCTTCTCTGTCATGGGTTATTAATATTCGTGTGTAAAACTGCACAGCAAGGAAAATGCGTGCTTATCTCTCTTTTAAATACATTGCCATCCTAAAACTCTTTGGAACAACTCTTCCACTAAATACACTGGCAGTTAGCGTCCTCATGAGAATCCAAGCATCTGCGGTATGGCCCGACTTCTGTACCAACTTAGAGAATGTCCTTGGAGTCTATTTGTCCTTTACTCAATCTGCATGAAATGTAGATGACCCCTCATCTTTGGGGAGAGGAGAGAAGGGTCATTTTGAGGAGGTGGAAGAATATGATCAGATGTAAAACCAGAGCTGGTTATCTGCAAACACCTGGAATAAAGACTCCACTGTCCTCACTGGGTGGTCATGAGCCCACCTCAGTGTCTTGCCCAATAATGACACAGAAGAAGGAAGCACAACACTGGTCACTCCACTTCCCGACCCTTTACTTTGAGAACTTCCACTCACTGCTACTCTTTATTAAAGCTTTTCCATCCTTGAAATGGAATTTTTTCATCTCTCTCTGAATTTAGCATTCTTAACCCTTTACTTCTGATTTCAAATATTCCATATGATACATGTTGAATTGTCTTTTATTTATGGCAGAAACACATGAACTCATCTGAATTTAGGACCTCTTCCTCCCTTTCTTTCTCAGAAGGGTAGATCACCCAAACAGGCCTTTTTTCACCAAATTCTCAAAAATATCTGGTGGGGCAGGGGTATACGACCAGCAAGTGGCTTAAGAAAAAAGGATAAAGGAAGGCAGAGAAAGAGAGGGAGGAAGAGAGACAGAGATGGATGTTACGGGAGTAACAATTTGAGGAAAGAGAAAATAGACTCAGAGAGGAGTTGTAGAAAGTTTTGCTTTATGATGTAAGATGTAATTCCCACCTTTGTCTTCTGGTGCCCACCCTCCAGAAACCTTCATCGGGAATCTTTAACAGGGTGTGTGTGTGTGTGTGTGTCTGTGTGTGTGTGTGTGTGTGTGTGTGTGTGTGTGTGTGTGTGTGTGTGTGTGTGTGTGTGTGTGTGTGTGTGTGTGTGTGTGTGTGTGTGTGTGTGTGTGTGTGTGTGTGTGTGTGTGTGTGTGTGTGTGTGTGTGTGTGTGTGTGTGTTTGATGTAACAATGTCCTGAGATTGACCTTAAGGTGAAAACTTACTGGATACATTCAAACTTTACAGTGTTATAGAAATTCTCTTACATAACTTCTCACGTGTGCCTGTCTTACCTCTTCAAATTATATACTTCTTAAAGACAATAATGTCAGGCTCTCCAGTTATTCTCTGTATCTAGCATGTTGCTTATCACTGTCTCTTACATATGAAAAATACTCATGAAATATTTTATTATTTGATGGACAGGAAAAGCGTGTCTGGCAAGAATTATTATACTTTGGTACAGTGAGGAACCAATACTTTACAATATGAGAGAATCAAGAATTTCTGCAAAAGGACACATTTTTATTAGGATTAAACAAAGATTCTCAAATGGTTAAGAATAACTGTATTCATATTCACCTTGAAAGAAAAGACTTAGTACTCCGCCTTATGCTAAAATAACACCAAAGCCCTGTGAGCAATTGGTGTCATTACTTTCCAGTCAAATTATTTCTAGTCATTGTCATTACTTCCCACCAACTTACCGAACAGAGCAGTCTCTGAGAGGACCCTGCCTCCGACTTTGGAAGGTTGTTTTATTAGCTCAAGAGGATTCTGAGCATGGAATGCTAGTAAGTCTAAAGATAGCTAAAACAATTGGCTTTAGAAGAAATGGTCTCATGTGTGTGCCCATTTCTGTGGTGTAAGTGGTCTCATCCCAGTGGGTTTCAAGCTACCAATGTGACGTCACTGAATGTGAAATTGGGAAGAGATGTGCAAAACAGCTCTTCCGAGCCATGCGAGACAGCTAAGCACACCACTGACGCTAAGGCTATCTATCGGTCCCCTCCTGGCAGCCCAAAGAGCAAGTCTGCAAACTACAGAGGAAGGTGGGGAATTGGTGTGTATTTTTCTTTCTGAAACATGAGGCTAGACTCAGAACAGTTATATGAGACACCCAAAACTATTTTTAAAACATTACATAAAGAAACAAATATATGGAATACAAATGTAAAGCCAGTCAACCAGCTAATAAAATACACCCTCTTACAGTATTGTATTTGCAAAGACTTCTCAAATGTCATCACCCCAGCGAGCTAATGTGAGTGAACCAAGAGAGACAGGACATCAGAATTATAGATTAAGACCTTGGAGGTCATTCAGCTAGGTCCTTCGAGGAATGAGATTTTATTCTAATAAGCACAAAGCAAGGAATGTGCCAGCATCTGAACTTAGGTCAATCATCTGAAGATCTCTCTTCTGCTTGGCCCAATTCCCTTTGTATCTAACACTCCATTGGACCTGTTTTCTGTGACTTGTTTCCCCCAGGGCCTAACTAAGATGTGATAACACGCATGGGTCTGGTGACCCTCAAAACTGGGAATAAGCTTACAACAACTGAAAACTTGTTCTAAGTCAATTTAGTTTGTTTAAAGCCATCTCTTGGAGGTATGTGTACTGCAAGTGGCCTAAGTGTGTGAGCAGGCACAGACCTCACACCTGCTCTCCATCATCGGTGCCTGGCTACTCCCCCGTGGACTTCCAGCCTAATCCCTGTACTTACTACCAGGGAGAAGACATGGGGGGCAGGGGGCTGGCTAAAGGTTCTTATGCATTCTGATCAACCTACCCTCTTCTAATTAATTATTGAAAATACCAAATTTATTGAATTGAATAAAAATAAAGCCCATGGACCTAGTTTTATAACTGCTAATGATGCCTTTCTTTCAAACCTAATGTTTATATCAGAAAGGTCCCAGTTGTTACAGCTTCATTGTCTGATTATATATTTTGCTGCGGTTATCTTCCTGCTAATGCTTTAAGAGATGTTATCTGTTTATTACATAAGTACTAAAGGTAACCACTTTGAGCACCTGTTGTAATTGCAGAAGTCAAACATGACTTGTATTCATCTTTTGATATTTATATATATTGAGTGTTATGACTTTAATACTGTTTTTTCCTTTCTTAAAATGTGTATACATTTTGGCACCCTTTGTATTTGCCTGGTATATTTTTATTTGTCTTTATTCTCTACATATCTGTATCATTTTGTTTCATATGTCTCTTTAAAGCATATTATGGTTGAACTTTGGTTTTATAGTACTTATGTACCATGCTAAGTATTGTTCTAGCTTACCTCATTTAATTCTTAAAATGCTTCTATGGGGCAAGTGCTTATTCTGCATCTCCATTTTATACAAGAAATCAACACTGTCTGGCATTTATATAATGTATTCTGTGACCTGTATTCTGGGAAGTAGCCAAATGGGATTAGACTCCAAGTATGTCTGACTCTAAAGCCAGAGCTCTTGCCCTTCATATGGTAAGGATAAGAAAATGTCTCCTGATAATAACCTGATATTACTGGCTTTATAACCCTAGAGAAGAACCCTTAGGACATGGAAAGGCAAGGTTTGGTATTCTGCAGTATTGGTTTCTAGTTAGAGTTCTCTTACTAACTACCAAGGTAACCTTGAGAAGTCACTGAAGCAACCTAGGTCTTTATTTTCTCCATACAATGGGGTGATTAACAGTTGATTTTTCTCCCTGTTTCTTTATGAATGTAAATGATAATGAATCTAAAACATCTTTTTAAAACATGAAATATTATGTATTTTATAATATTGTATATTGATTTCAAGCTTCCTTTCTTGTACTGAGACCACGAGGTGTCATAAGCAAAGTTTATATTATTTTCCCTAAGTATATTGTCTCACAATTGCCCACGCTAGAGCTCATTTGCGACTTCTCTACCCACATATGAAACCTCATGAGATCTTACTATGGTTCATCTCTGTCAGTTTGACATTTCACTTCTATCTTTAATTTTGGAGATCTGTGTACTCTCCAATCCAAGTCACTTATAAATCTATTAAATAAACTCATAACACTTTTCCATCTGCAGAAGCAATTATTTTCTTCTACCTTTTGTTTCTTAGTAAGCCAATTCTTTATCTACAGCAAAACAGATACTACCTCCACTTCACTCCCTGACTGGTGGCGACTGTCTTGACTCCTCACAGTTTTTCATCAGCATTCCCTCTCTTATCAAGGAGAAAACATCATGTAACAGAAAGATCAGATTATGAAATAAACCCACCTGCTTAAATATCTACTAGTAACTCCACTGGGGCCAGTTAACTAGCATCCTTTAGCTGCCGTTTTCTCATCCGTAAAGTGAGGGTAACCTATTAATCCTACAAAAGGCTGCAATGATTTTATAAGATCAAATATACAAAATGCCAAGTAGAGTATCTGACATGTAGTAGGTTTTTGATAAACGCAAATTATTTTTATCAATATCTGAAGTCCAAAAGCATCTATTTGCAGAAAATTTGTAAAAAACAAATCATGGGAACTGCATTAACCATACTCCAGTGATGCCAATAACTTGCTTTTTCATGTTATTGCACTGTCAGGTTTAATAAAGCAGCAACATACTTTAATGTTCAATGTTGATTGATAAGAATGACTCATTTCAAACTACAATGAGCATGTAGGCTTCATTGTCCCCATGAACAGTGGTCCCTTTTTAAATGACTCTGGAGGACAGACGTGTAGGATCCTGAGCAATGAGGGCGGGTGTGATGAACCTGCAGAAGTGTCACTTCCCAGCCCCGGGCATCATGGGCAATCTGTGTGACTCACTGTAACGTTCTGTCCAGCCCAATGTATCCCTGACAAATTGTTGACCTGCCATACTCAAAGTGACAAGCCATTGGGAACCAATTTCACATTTGTTTGCCATCATGTTTCATGGGTGCTAGACAGAGTTTCAACCTGAATAGGACTGCTTAAGAAACCTCTCTGGCTTGAGGTTTCCTAGGCTGCATAAACGTGTGTGTGTGTGTGTGTGTGTGTGTGTGTGTGTGTGATCAATTAGGAAAAAATGGAACTAGGAAGAAGGGAAAGATATGAGGGCAGGAGAGGTGGGCGAGGGGCAACAGTAAGGAGTCTCATTGCTATCTCCCTTTACTCTTAAAGAAGTTTCCCCATCACCACCCATGCGCTACCATGCTAACTTCATCATTCCAGAAAGTTACACTGTCAGGTTCAACACATCAACAACATTCTCTAACTTCCAATGTTGGTAGATAATGATGACTTATTTTAAACTCCAACAAGCTTATAAGTTTCATTTTCCACGTAGACAGTGGTCCCTTTTGAAGCTAACTTGCTAACTGCATGTTTCTGCATGCTTCCAGAAAGTAGTGCAGGTTCATATTATTGTCATTGTGTACTGTAGGAGGTAGAATTACTTCTCCCTAGGAGAAAGGATATGTAAGTGCAGCCTGTTCTTTTGCGCAGTAGATTTCTCTCCGAGTCACTGAGTCATATCTTCCTAGACACAAAACTGAAAACTTCTTTTTTTATCAGGAGATTGGCATTCTCATATAACATTTCATAATAATGTGCTGAAAGGGTACATTTAAAATATATAAAATGTATATGAAATAAAGTCATTGAGAACTGGAGACACTACAAGCGTCAAGCTAACGGGCTGGCTTAATAAAGAACTACAATACTTTGCAGAACAGAAGTTCAGACTAAAGCCCAGAATAAAGTCACTCTCCCACTTCTCATCAACCTGAATTTCAGTATTTTCTGGTGCTGCCCCAGGGAAGCATCTTTAACCACATTATTTCAAAAGTAGTTTATATTTTCAAAACTAGAAAATGGTGTTTTGTGAAATAAAGGCCTCAAATGTAAAATACGATGACTTCACATCTGTCACAGCTGCCTTTCGTACCACTCCGAGTTGGGCACGGTACCGAAAATTCTCGAAAGACTAACACCTCTCTGTTCAGTACTTACTCTGATTTCTCAAATGTTTGTGAAACCCTTATTTTATCAGACCTTAGACAATTTTCTTCAGTGAAACTAAATTTGCATCTCTCTTATCCAGAACATGTCCACAGGCCAGAATTTTGTAAAATTGTGCTACGGAGTGTTTTGTATTGGTGTGCCACATTGCAAAGTCTGTTCTCCAGATGAAGACTTGTATAACTGTAGGAGAAAAAGCTACAGCTTCCCAGTTAAATATTACTCTCAGCGAAATGCCAACTCCTTTCCTTATTAAAATACACAAAAATAAGTCCTTCACTACTTCTTCCTATTCACCCTGCCCACCCCCCACCCCCTGATACTTCTAATGGTCCTAACCCAAATGTCACTGTGGCTTTCCCAGACTCTTAGAAACTATGTGAATTCCTGAAAGGCTCATGTTCTCATGGACACTTTTATTTATCTCATTAAATAGATGTGTAATTCAGCTTCTTCCTCAACACACACATACACTCCTTTATACAAAGCTGGCTTTATCGAAAGTTAGAGGGTCATAACAAAAGGTCACATATTCAGCATAATTCAAATGATAGGCCATCTCACAGTGACTATCTCTGTCCTTAAATGTCCTTTCAGCCATCTTCTGTCTACTGTGTCTAATCAAGGAGGGTTCTCTCTGACCATTTCCCTGTGCATTACCCTCTCCTCTTTTTCAGCCCCGTACTTCCTGGACTGCCCTTTGAATTCTTCCCTCAGCTCTTCCTGAAAGTGTGCAGAGCAGCAGTTCTACCCTCTCCAGGGCCTGATCCCAAATGTTCTGTTGTGCTTGACAGGCAGTAGCATCACTGGGTCACAGGGCCCCACTCCCTTGGAAAGATGATGTGGTTATACACATTATTTTCCCATTGCACAGTATATATTTTTCCTATCTTTTTTCTAGATATTCTACATCTTATTTGCTTTTTTGTCAGAGGCTATCAAATATTTTTGCAGTTTATAAGGCTTCAGTCTCCTATTTTACTGATGTAACAAATAAACTTATTTGTTCCCCAAATAGAAAGTTTAGAGGAAGACACATTTTCTCTTTCATAATTTGAGTGTTAGTTGTTTTGCCTGCAGTAAGATTGAGAGTAATTTTCTTTTCTTTATAGGTCCTGATAAAGGAGCTTCCTTAAATCTTGGTAAGTAAATGCATAGTTTCATGTGGTTTTGAGAAGGTTAGAAAAACAGATTCTCCCATATTGCAATGGGCAAAGAGCTACTATTAATCAATGTCTAATTCTGTAGTAAATATGTACATTATTACAGCATTAAAGTAAGTATTATTCAGTTTTGAGAAATGTTATATGTGTGTGTGTGTGTGTGTGTGTGTGTGTATGTTTAATAATTATCTCAGGATATATAGAGGCATCATTTTTAGTATAAAGTAGCTTTTTGAAAAAAATTAAGTGTCCCCATTTAATGGTTATTTTTTCTTTCATACTGAAATTCATCCTTTTTGCATCTTCAAGTATTGGAATCAAATTTTAATGTCAAACACTTTCATAAACCACCGGTAATTACGAAAAAAAGTTCAAATGACCAAAACCTATTATGCCCTTACATCAACATTTTCAAATTAATGTGCACTTTGCTATTCATAATGGTACTTGTGTTAGCTGCCCAGTTTCTGTAGATGGGATTGTTAGGAGAGGCCTCTTTGAGGAGGTGAGCACTGAGCTAAGACATGAAGAAGCTGTTATGAGAAGATCAGAGGAATAGCAAGTATAAAAGTCTGGAGGTGACAACGGGCTTGGGATGTTCAAAGGAGAGAAAGAGGCCTGTGTGGTTGGGTGTAAGGAGCAAGGTTAGTATTTAAGAGGCTAGCAGTGACCAGAAACCCCAGGTTTTGAAGTCAAGATGGGAAGATTGGCCTTAATTGTAGATGCAGTGGGACAACATGGAGGGATAGAAGCAGGGTAGTGGCACTGATATGATTTCAGTTTTTACAAGATCACTCTGGCTGCTGAGAGGAGAAAGACTGTAGGGGTCCAGGGAGAAAGCAGGAGCTGTTGGGAGGTTACTGCCCTAGATCGGGTGAAAAATGATGAAGCTTAGCCTAGAGTAGGAGCAACTGAGGAAAGAGGAGAGCAGAAGGGGACACATGCCACACAGATGTGTACTGCATGAGCCCAGTACCAAATGTGTACCAAAATAATAGCACAGGCATAGCAACAGCCAATATCCACTTGATGTTTTGGATCATGTGTATGGAAGCATAGGCTCCTTTCAATAACACCAGATTCCTCTTAAGAACCACTGCTTTAAACTATTGCAGTAGGCATAGTGGGAGATGTTTCCTCCATTACATCTTTAGGTGAATTTTCAGAAGGATCACATGGACTATTTTCTTCTGCAGAATATTGTAGGTAATTCTTTTGCATCAGTGCCTGATGAGGCTTAATTAGTTAATGCTTATAAGGTGGTTAAAAATGAAAAATGAAAAATGTTTAAATGTCAACTATAACTCTGTCTAATTGTATTGTAAGCATTTCGCTCCAAAGCTGGCTGAGAATTCCTCTTTTAACTGACAGCTGTTCTCGAGGGATGGTGAGAAGGCAGGAGCAGCCCTTTTTAACTGCAATCAAAAGTCCATCTATCACTTTACATCATTTTCTAGAAAGGATATAGGAATCAAGTCCCATAGAGAGGTCCTTTATCATCTTCTAGAAAAACCACATCAGAGGGTCATTTTTATGAGGCATAGATGCCCATAGAAGTACATTATTCATTGTCATTAGAGAATAAACCTTTCCAGATCCCTGTTTATCTGGAAGCATGAAGTCACTTTGTTGTGACTTTGATGCATATCTCTCTTAATGTAGAGCACACCTCCCTACATATGGGGGGTATATTAAGTATCAAGGAATCTTTTTTCCACATTTCAGGGTCATGATTCAAATAATGAGCACCATGTTGGGATGTAAATGAGTGATACCTCCAGGAGCTGTCACTCAGGTAATTCCTGAGTGCCATTACCACTAAATGGTCTGCCTCTTGAGGACTTTTTGTGGGTTTTCTTTCTGTTTGGGGTTTTTTTTCACAGTCAAGCCATTCATTATCACATATTAGAACTTGTTATTTTTGCTCTAATTCCTCATTTGTTATTTTTAATCTACGGAAGCCTAAACAGTTAATAAAAATGTGACAATTGTGTGTGAAATAAGGACTGAGAGGCTTCTAAGTGAAGGAGTGAGGCAGATCTGTTTTGAGTTAAAGTGCTATATAAGGACCGTGCGATGACTTTAGGACACTAGCCTTGCTTTATAAATAAAAAAGAAAACTAAGAAGAGATACAGCTTTCCCACCCACTCTCACTGTGTTAGTTTTCTATGGCTGCTGAAACAAATTGCCATAGACTTAGAACAACACAAACATATTATCCCACAGTTCTGGAGCCAGAAGTCCTAAACCAACAGGCCTGGTTCCTTCTGGAGACTCTATTCTAGAGGGTGATCTGTAGTTTTGCCTTTTCTGGCTTCTAGAAGATACTGCTTTCCTTGACTCATAGCGTCCTTCCATCTTTAAAATCAACAGCAAAGCATCTTAAATCTCTCTCTGATTCTCATACTCTGCTTTTGTCACAACCTCTCCTTCTCTGACCCTTTCGAGGACACTTGTGATGACATTAGGCCCATCCTGGATTTAGGATAATCTCCCCATCTCAATGTCCTTAATTTAATCACATTTGCTTCATAAGCTAACATGATCACAGGTTCTAAAAGGGTTTAAGATATGGACATCTTTTGGGGGGCATGGAGGGGCATTATTTTGCCCACACTTGCCAAATGTGAACCTCTTTAGTGTTTTCTTAGACATGAAAACAGGTGACTGATGATAATTTTTTTCATTGCCAAGTTTCTTAAAGGACCTAACAATCTAAATAAACAATTTGAGGAAACTGGAAGACTTATTTTATATTTCAGTCAAAATGTAAAGATTTACCTACATTTCCTGTCAGGGCTAGAGAAGTTACCTACACTTCCAATCAGACTGTAAGGCCTTAGGACACTCTTACTTCTATTACATCCTTAGAGGTCCACCCAGGAAGGCTCATCTACACACAAGAGCTGTTTGGAGTGGATTCTGGAAGCACACCCTCAACTGCACTGAGAGAAAACTTCACACTGGGCACATGCTCCTTTCTTCAGATGATCAGGTGGCTAGAGCCACCTGTCTCCTATCAAAATATATACCAACATGTGGTACAAAGATAAAATATGTATATCTGTGTTAATGATCTGTGTTAGTTACAAATTGATATTGTTCTAAAGTTGAGTAATTAAATAAAGAAGTATTTCAAATTTACTCAAAAAGAGGACAAAAATGTAGTCATACAAATGTAGAACTACATTTTTATTCATTCACACATTTGTGTGCTAGGGAAATAGAGATGACAAGAGAGATGAGATCTCTGCCCTTAGCAGGTTTATCTTTGGAAAGGCAGACTCAAGTAAGCAAAACAAACAAATAAGAAGTGTGACTGGAGATTGCCATCGGGACCAGTTGAACTTGAGGGAGAGCCTGTCTAAGGCAGGACAGGTACTCTGAGATCTGAAAGATCTGGAGGTAGCCCTGTGAAGAGCAAGGCAAACTGTTCTAGGCAGAGAGTACAAACACAGAGATCCTGAGGTGTAAAGGAACTGAGCACATTGAAACAAAGACTAAAAGGCTAGTTTGGCTTGAGCATAGTTGGTAATGGGGTTAGGGAGAGGGGCAACGTGGTCCAGATCCAACAGGCCCTGTTGGTTTCAGTCTTACTTGAAGATAAATAGAAAATCATTGAAGTTTCATGCAGGTGAATGATATGCAGGGACAAATAATTTCTAAGACCATGCTGCTTGCTGTATGGCTATTCGATTGGACAAGAGCACAGGTAGAAGCAGGAAGACCACTGAGGTCACTAGCACTTACCCCCCGGCAGGAAGGCCGCTGGTGCCTGTGGAGATGAACCGAAAGAGGCACATTCAAGATCATGTTCTGAGGGTAGAATTGACAGGAGATGTTCATGGATGAGGTGTGGTGGGTGGGAAAACTGAAGATTGGCTTATTAACTGGACGAATGATAATGGTGATCATCGAGAAGAGAAAAATCAAAGGGAAAACAGGCTTCTGAGAGAAAATTAAGATTCTCTTTTGAATGGTTATTATTAAGAATCCTGTTAGACATACAAGGTGAAACGTTAAGTAGACTGTTGGATTTGAAGTCTTTAGCAGGAGGAATCCAACGACAAACTTGTGTCTGCTATCTTACATTCGAGTTCCTCCTTCCCCAGGCTTCGCTTTTTGCCTGTAGACGTTTCCAACACACCTATCCCACTTCGTGGGGGGACCCAGGTTTGCTACTTGACGAGGAAATAGCCCTGGGTTTTAAGAACATTAAGGGCGTATGGACCCATAAGTAACTTGTTTTTTCCTGAGGGGAAATTAGACTCATGTTTGCTAACCCCAGTATCAAATAACAGCTAAAGAAATGAAAGGAAACCGTCCAACAAGACTTCATGCACCGCCTGTGTGCTAGACACTTGGCTTTGCTCTGGCTATATTCTAAATACTGTGTACATGAGTATCCAATCATGGCTTGGGGTATGTAGTAACTCTGGCAACTGCTGCAGCCTCTGAGGTCTAAAAGCCAAATTGATGCAATCAGTTTGGAGCAGTGTTTGAGATGCTGCATTTCTAACGAGGCCCCAGGTATTGCCGAAGCTGCCGGCTGTCCAATCACACTGTGAGTAGCAAGGGAATGTACTCAGCCTACGTCCTTCCATTTCATCAGGCAAACTTTTAGGGAACTGACAAGATTATTAAGTGGGCAAGGCTTCTACAACCAAGATCATAGAGGCTGCTGTCTCTTATGGCTTTCTACAGCAATTATTCTTTTATTTCTTCACTTGGCACTTACTAGTTATTGCCTTATGTTGTTAGTTACCATCTTATGCTTTCTGTCTTATTTTCTAAACAAAACTGAAAATGCCTAGAGATAAAGGACAAAGCTGTATAAACTTTTTGTATAACAACCCCAACACTCAATTTCTATACCACGTACAAGGTAACTGCCCAAGAAATATTTGTTTCTAATGGATTTTCCTCGTAGGAAATGTGGACCCCCAAGTGTTAGACTCATACAGAAACAATATGGCTTTGCTGTGAAGTTTAAAATTGAAATCAGATAGATTTATAGTTATATTTATGTGCAGTAAAGAATGTATATGTCTGTGTTAATAATCTGGGTTAATTGCATAATAGGATTCTTCTAAAAGTTAGGTAATTGAATAAGAAGTATTTCAGAGCACCTGGACATCAAAATGCTTCTCAATTACAAAAGGATTGCATAAAACTGTACATCCACATTAAAAGCAAATTAAACAATAATGATGAATATTATCCAAAATAATAAAGTGGCAGTGCGTAGCTGCTCAAAGTGAATTATCAGAAACATTTTCATGAGTGTTCTTTAATTAATTGCTCCATAAGCTGAGCGTTTCCCTGCCTCTCAGTGTGCATGGAAGCATAGCATTGTGTTTCCTTCTCCAGAATTTGCTCATAGCTGAATGGTTTATCGGGTACACCACAGCAGTGGAAAGAACACAGTTATGTAGGAAAACAATCTATGTGTGACTGCCTCTTAGACTTCCATACTGAATTATGTACTGCAATTACTATGAAGGCCATTGTCTGTATGACCACCATTTCTCCAGGGGCCACCGCTTCTCCTCTATGCTCACTGGGAAGGGCGTTCAGGGCACAATAGCCAGACCATGGCCACTCCAGAACTCTGGGGATGGCTAGCTCTGATCTCTGTCCAGCACCATAGCACAAGAGATGCTGCTCTAAGTGGTGGCCCCGTCCCAGTAACAGCCGAGAAGTGTAAACACAGCTGACTTCTCGTTTTTCAGAAGTGTCAATTAAACAGTCAGTCATTCTTTCAGAAACACTTTTAAAGCATCTATTTTAGGTTAAGTGCTGTGCTTGGTGCTAGATGAAGACACAGGGTTAAGATCTTTCTCTTTGGGAGCTCACAATCCACTAAAATGGATCTCTGAGATGGCAGGGGCTCCATCTGGGGTTTTCACCCTGTATCCTCCATCCAAGTGACTGCTTGGCTTATAATAGATCTTCAAAAGTATTTATTAAGTAGATGAAAGGATTATGGGTGGAAGAGTTTAGCAAAGGACACAGATATAAAATAAATAACTTTTGGTTAATAGGGTACTTTATTTACAATTATACCAAAGCTACATTTTATAGAGCCCTCACTGAACCATGCACCAGCTACTGTCTTATGAACCCTGCACATTATTTTAATCCAGAGTCACGTCTGAGTAGTTGTCAGTATCACAGATCACACATGTGAGGAGATAGAGTAAGAGGGGCCATGCATTGTACCCCAGCTCACACTGTGATAACATAAGAACTTAGATTTAGGTCTGCTGACTAGAACTCTTTTTTTATTCATTTTTATTATTAGACTTATTGGGGTGACATCTGTTAGCAAGGATTACATAGGACTCTTAACCACGGCACTATACTGTGCTCTCTCTTCCAACCTTCATAATAGCCAGGAGCTTCCAAATTGTAGGTCCAAAATTTTGAAAAGAAAAAGAAAGAATGAAAACAACTTTCTGTCATGGGAAATG
Source organism: Lyroderma lyra (assembly GCA_004026885.1). Taxonomy (NCBI): domain Eukaryota; kingdom Metazoa; phylum Chordata; class Mammalia; order Chiroptera; family Megadermatidae; genus Lyroderma; species Lyroderma lyra. Next base: position 147,145 of record PVJL010001504.1, on the reverse strand, counting down.
CTAAAGACTATAGCAAAAGCAATCTTTACCCGTTCTTAGATTGCTCTGCTTTCCTCAGGGTTTTCCTGTAGTCTGAGCCTCAGGAAGAAGACCTGAGCTGACTCATCCATTTATTGGTTGGGAGAGTCGAGATGACAGAGCTGTCCTCAGAGAAAATTCCAGTTTTCATTAGTAGTAGGCAGAAGTCACATAGTATGCCTTCTTCAAAACGAGCTACAATAGAAAATTTTTTTTAAATTCATTTTTATTGTTAGACTTATTGGGGTGACATCTGTTAGCAAGGATTACATAGGTTTCAGGCATACAATTCTACAGTGCATTGTCAACTTGATGTATAATCAGTTCACCACCTAATGTGTCTTCTCTTTCCATCACCTTATATTTAGCTTCCCCCCCTCTTCTCCCACCTCCTCCCCTTTCTCCCCTCCCTGACCCACTCGTCCCCAAATAAACATGAAACTATTGATTGTGTTCATGGGTTATTTGTTTGTTTGTTCATTTCTTTTTTCTTTGCTTTCAGTTTTATATTCCGCATATGAGTGAAGTCATACAGTTCTTTGTTTTTTCTGTCTGGCTTATTTCACTAAGCATGATGATCTCCAGGTCTGTCCATTTTGTTGCAAATGGCAATATTTCATCTTTTCTTATAGCTGAGTAATATTCCATACAATAGAAAAATTTACTTCATCATTTTTAACATCAAGAAGCTGTTGTTGACAGAATTGGAGAAAAAGAGGCAAAACATGTCAAAAAAAGTTTTTAAAAATGACCTTTTTCAGTGCAATAATTTCCAAATATTGCAGCATACAATTCAATGTTAAATGATAAAGGAAGCAAGCTTATGCACCACACATATTTGAAATGAATCACAGACTTTAAATTCTGAAGACTTCCTCTTCAGATTACTGACCCACCACTTAGCTTGGGGGGTGATTATAGAGCTGTGAGTATGCTGGGCAAGGTCAGTGTGGAGAGCAGAAGCTGGGGACATCAGACATTTAGAGAACTCTCAGAGAGTCCTCAGGATAGTAGGGAGACAAAAGCTTATAAAATCCAAAAAGAAAGTCCCATGTCTTAAAATTTTACTAAGGACTAACCCCACATTTTTTAACCCCCTTTTCTACACTTCTAAACAAATGCTAAGGCATTTCTTGCATTCTGTTCAACTTCACAGAGTCTCCTCCTGGAGTGGAATGATAAACACTGAGGAGTGTGCGTATTTCAACGTTGCATAATAGGTCAGAACCAGCAGAAAAGGTATTTAATGAAAACAGTTTAGAGCAGTGGTTCTCCAAGTCATTCCCACATCAGCAGCACCCATGAGCACAGGGGTCTGCAAATATTTTCTGTAAAAAGCCAGAGAATAAATAGTTTCAGCTTTATGGGTCAAGAGGCAAGATTGAGGATATTATGTGGGAATATAGAACCAGGGAGAAAATCAAAATTCCACAGTTGTATTGATGAAATTCAAACTATAATAGTATAATTTTCTATAGTACAGATCTACTAATGAGAAACATGCAATTTTTATTTATTTATTTATTTATTTATTCATTTATTTTGCTAGGGACAGCATTTCATTTCATCGTGGTTCAAAGTTAGTGTTTTCTATCATGGAATCAATTGCAAGGGCTCATCTGTAAGAACTATTATTAGCTTGCAGGCCTTACAAAAACAAGTAGCAACACAGATATGACCTTCCAACTAGACCTAGGAATTTGAGAAATGCAAATTTTAAGGTTCCACTCCAGACCAACTGAATTAGAAAATTGGGAGGCAGGAATGATATTTTGTGTTTTAGCAAACTCTCTAGGTAATTCTGTAGCATCCCAATATTTGAGAACTACTGAGTTAAAGTAAATGTTGAAGGGTGAAAATTGGCCTTACCTGCCCTGTTATTACCATGATAATGGCCATTTTCGAGCCCTAGTCTTCAGTTCTACCTTCCCATTGTCATTGTTTTAATGAGCATGGGTATATATTTTTATTTAAAAATAATATTTTGGGTCTTAGGCAACTCATTTAAGAAACAAGGCACAGCCACGTCGGCTCCTAAATTTCTAAGTAAAGAAACAGGAACTCCTCTGGGAGGAGGCTCAAAATCTGCAAGGAGAAAGCACTTCTCCCCAAGGCCAGAAGGAAGAACTTCCAGACACTGTTCTTGGTAGGTAGCCCTAGAGATAAGAAATGAAAGTTGTGACTTTTCACCTTTTCATGGCTACTTCAGAACTACCTCTGGCCAGAGAAAAATCAATGGAGCTATAATATTGGTACTATTTCTTGACTAAATTGGTGGTCTTGGTGCTATAATAATTTCACACAACTCATAAATAATATTTTTGTAGCCAACTCAGAGAGGAGAAATTTGAAGACTGTCCATTGGGTTAATGCTCACTCTGACTCATCCTTTTGTCTCAAAAGTGCTGCCTCACTTTCTGCATGTGTACAATGGAAATAATAAATCAAACCGCACTGACAGGGTTGTCTTGAACATAAACTTAGGTTTGTGAAGGTCTTGCAGGTGACAAATGCTGAGAATTATTATTAGATGTTATTGTCCTAATAAACTGACAGTATGATGTTTTTGCTGACAATCAGTGTTCAGAGAACCCATACCTAAGTATCTCTCCTTTACTACTTCACTGTCATCTGTCACCTTTTAGGCATACTAAACTGTTTTGCTAAAAATTCAGATAGATCTTTAGAACCATTGGTCAGGATGCCTCTGCAAAGTTTTAAAATGTATTTGCCACTGGCCAGACCCCCACCTGTACCCACCATCTGAAATTCAAATCAGTTGAGTCCCTGGAGGTTAGACCTCAGAGAAGAAGTGGGAGACATACTGTCTCCAGAAAGGCCGTGGTAAGTCTTCTAGGAGCGGCGGTTCCAGATGTTTCCTAGTAATGTCAGTCAATTAATTAAATTACCTGGATGACACCTATGAAGTCATAAAGAGCCAGACCCATCTGGGTAAGAGGTGAGATTTTAGCTTTCCAATTTTAGAATTACAGGGTAAAACCAGGAAAGCTGTAAATGTTAGAGGCGACTATGTTCTCCTACTTTTAAATTTTTGCCTTGGAAAGCAAGAAATTCAATGTATTCTATCCTCCAAGGGAGTCAAAATCTTTTTCCTTCTCAGAAATCTTACTCAAGCCTAAGTTTCAGTGTGAAAAATGCAAAGGAAAGACACGCACACCCAACTATGCCTGCAATGTTGGTGGATTGATTGAAGGCACTTTGCAAAGAGAAACAGAAGAGGTGGAGGAGGGTTTCAGAACTGTATCCTGAGGCAACTGTTCATCTATGCATATTCTTTAAAAACCAGTCATAAGAGGACAACTTGTTGTAACTCGCACTGAACCATAGGAGGAAACAACAAGAAAAAGGTTTAATGAACTCCATGAAATCAAGAGGACCATAAAATACTTTCTAAAAAATAAAGATAAAATGTATATAGGGGTTAATCCACACCTGTCTCACATCTTTTACCTTAATAGGTGACACTGGTGATGGTTATGTCTAACGCCCACTTCATGTTGTGCTTGGGACCTAGATTGCACTGTTACATTTATTTTTATCTTCTATTCTTTTGTTATGAAGCCAAGAATTTTCAAAGGAAAAGCACCTGTGTCTAGTCCCAGGAATAATTCAGGTGGCTTTTACATGTGAACTTGTTGAGGCTAATTCCCTCAGGTGGTAAATGGCCCTGAGAATCAATTAGCCCTGAACCTCCGGTAGGCAAGCAGTAGCCATGGACTGATATGTCATGCTTTGGTCCTAACTTGCTTTCAAGTAGTGATAGAGGCACTGGCTGGAGCTTAATTCTAGAAAATATTTTTGCTATAACTTAACTTTTGTTCTAGAAATAAGTTCTAAGCACAAGGTAAGTAAGCATTGCTTATTTCCTAGCTTCAGAATCCTGCATGGACTTTGGCTATATGCCAATGTTTCATGTGCCTGCACGTCTTCTTCCTCCTCCTCCTCCTCTTCCTCTTCTTCTTTTAGGTTTTAAAGTCCTTTTTATTTGGGAATAATTACAAATTCACAGGAAGTCACAAAAAAGTGTTTGGAGATACCTGTGAACCCTTAACCCAGCCTCCCCCAATGGTATGGTAACATTGTGTGTCACTGTATTATGATGTAAGAACCAGCAAACTAACATTGTTACAATGCACAGAGCTTATTCAAAGTTCACCATTTATATATGTCCGTGTGTGTGTGTGTGTGTGTGTGTGTGTGTGACTGCATGTAATTTTATCACACGTGTAGCTTCCTATAACCACTACCACACTCAAGACACTTAACTCTTCCATACCAGAGGTCCCCTTCCGCCACGCTCTCATATAGCCACCCCCACCCCCCACTAAACTCTGACCCCTGGAAACCACTCATCTGGTCTCCATTTCTATAATTATGTTCATTTCTTCATTTGTAAATGGGTTTGGCACTCCATATCTTATAGTTAATTCAAAAACTCCTTTATACCATCTGTTTACATATATTTTTTACTATAATTGGCCATTTTGGAAATGTTTAACAAAAAAAATATGCAAAAAAATAAATGTAAAAATATTATCTATGAAGTCCTATCACTTAAGAGATAAGTGTTATGGAATTTTATGTGTTTCTGTACACTCTACTTGATTGCAGGCTCTATCAAATAGAAAAACCTATCTTGAGCAACTCGGATATGATCCCAAGGGGAGGTATCCTTTCATCAATAACATCAAAGCTTCCTCAGAAACCATCCTTTATGGACTTCTGCTTAATGCCTACAGGCCAGGACGGCGTCACATGGCCACTCCGTGCTGCAATACGATGGTTATCTGCTTCTCAGCCTCTAGAGTAGAAGACAGCAGGAGGGGAAGACATCTAACACCACCTGTGAGGTAACTGAACGGCAGTATTGGCTGCACACTTGTGTTCCAAAACCTTTTGTATTTGAACTTTAAATACATATGTACACATTACAAACATTCTCGCCTGCTTTTTTTTTTATTGCTATGTCATGAACAGCTCATATTAAAATTGTAATGTGTTACTCTACAGCAGAGGTCAGCCAACTATGACCTTCAGGGAAAAGCCATCCCACTCAACATCTGTTTTCGCCAATGAGGTGTCCATGAAGCACAGCCACACTCACTGGTTCACACACCGTCTCTGGTGGCTTTTGTGGTGCAACAGAGGACTTGAGTGCTCGGACAGAGACCATGGCTGGCAAGGCCTGAAGTAGTTGCTACCTGGCCTTGACAGAAGTTTGCCAGCCCTAATCTGACAACATTTTTGATGGATGTTTATTTTCCACACCGTAGATGGATAGCCCTGGTTATCTAACAATTCTCTGCTTCACAACATTGAAGCATTTTCGTTTTCACCATTATAACGAAAATGATGAACATCCACGTACATGATATTTTGCGTAGACCTCTAATTGTTTACAAAGGAAGAGAGATATTATATTTTAGTAGCTCTCACTAATGTTCTCTGGAGCTTGACTGCTATGTTTAAATCTGGTTTTACAAGTCAGTAACTATGTGACCTTAAGCAAATAATTTAACCTCCACAAATCTCAGTTTTCTCACCTGGAAAACCTACGTCAAGGCTATTGTGAGAGGGTTATGTGAGTGACATGCTTAGCAAATGCCTGACACGAAGTAGGTGCTACATGTATTAGCTATTATTTTTGTTGTTATTATTGCTTTTTGTCATTATCATCATCCATAGTAAGTTAAATCCCTAAAAGTGGAATTGCTCAATCAAATAGCACACAGATTTTAAAACTTACATCACACTGCATGCAAATGCATCTTCGTAATTTCTAAGTAACAGTGGATATTATCTCTTAGAAAAATATTTGGGCTTTTTTTGTTATTTTGATGGGTGAACAATTGTATTGAAATACAACTTTGGTTCTTACATTTGCTATTTTTTCATTATTAGTAAAATTAATCATTTTCTTATTTGATATTTGAATTGCATGTTTCCCCTCTATTATTTCTAACTAAGAACTTTTTTTATACTGTTGGCAATATTTTATGTAATAAGAATTTCAACTCTTTGTTGCCTATATTGAAAATTTTCCCCTCAGTTTTGGGTTTTAAATTTTCTTTTTGATATTCGTTAACTAAAATGTTCTAAAAAAATTATGTAATGAATACTATCAATTTTTTCCTTTATGACTTTGGTCTTTGATTTCCAGTTAGAAAGATTCTCACTATCCCGTGATCCAAATTACACTTGCTTGCATTTTCTTGAAATTTTTTTAAAATTCATTTTTATTGTTAGACTTATTGGGGTGACAACTGTTTTGAAATTTTTAATGGTCTAATTTTTAAGCTTTTAAATGTTTAATCCATTTGGAATTTATTATGGAGTATAATGAAAAGCAGGAATCTTGTTAACTTTTTTAACTGAATAGCTAACCTAGTAAGATTTATTTTAAGACTCTCAATAAAAATTATCACCCCTGACATATGTTAAAATCTCTTTCATACATATTTTTAAATTATTTCTACTCTTGTAATTAAAACTTTAATAATTTAAATTTTATTAAATTTTATGACATTTGTATCTGCATACCTTTTTTCTTTACAAATTTTTAAACTTTTTATTTTTAAGTAATTATAGTCACAGGAAATTGCAAGGGCAGTACTGAGACATTCCATGTAACTTTCATCCAGTATCTCTTAGTGGTTACATCTTATATAACTATAGTACAGTATCAAAACCAGGAAAATGACATTGATACAATATGTGGATAGAGTTCTATGGCATTTTATCACATGTGCAGATTTCTGTAATCAACACCACAAAACTATTGTAATCAAGTTGCAAAACTATTCTATGATCACCAAGATCTTCCTTGTACAGTCACTTCATAGTTACACCCAGGACCCTCTCTCCCCACCATCCTGATTTCTGACCACCATCTGTAATCCCTAACAACCACTTACCTGTTCTCTATCTCTATAATTTTGGTATTTAGAGAGTGTTATATAAATGGAATTATACAATATGAACCTTTTAAGAATGACTTTTTTTTCACTCAGCATAATGCCCTTGAGACTCATCCAAGATATGGTGTCTCTGAAGTTTGTTCCTTCTGATTTTTTAGTACAGGCATACCTCATTTTATTGTGCTTTGCTTTATTGCCCTTCACAGGTGTTGCCTTTTTTTACAAATAGAAGTCAAGACCTTTCACCAGCAAAAAGATTACAACTCCCTTTTTGGCAATACTCACTTTATTATGGTGACCTGGAACTGAACACACATTATCTCTGAGGTATGCCTGTGGTATTCCATGGTAAAAAGGTAGCACAGTTTAACCATTCACCTAATGAGGCACAATTTGGTTGTTTCCAGTTTTCAAGTAGTGCATGTAAAGCTGCTATAAACACTCACATACAGGATTTTGTGCAGGTGTAGTTTTCATTTCTCTGGGATAAATACTGAGATGTGTGAATGCTGGGGTCGTATGTTAAGAGTATGTTAATTTTTTAACAGTCACTAAATTATTTTAAGAGTGACTATACCCTTTTACATTCCCAGCAGCAATGTATGAGAGATTCAGTTTTCCTCATCATCATAAGCATTTGGTGTTGTCAGTATTATTTTTTTTAATTTCAACTGTTTTAGTAGAAATGTAATGAGAGCTCATCATGGTCTTAATTTGCATTTTCCTAATGGCTAGTAATGTTGAACATCTTTTTGTGGGCTTAAATGTCATTCACACAGCCCCTTTGGTGAAAGGTCTGTTATTGACAATAACCCATTTTACAGTTAGACTGTTTGTTTTTTGTTGTCTTTTTACTATTGAGTTTTAAGAGTTCTTTATATATTCCAGGTATGAGTCCTTTGTCACATACGTGGTTTATAAATATTTTCTCCTAGCCTTTAGCTTATCTTTTCATCCTTCTAACAGTATCAATCTTTTTAAATTGATAATTGATTACTCAGCATTAATTTATATTAATTTCAGGTGTACAGCACAGTGGTTAGACATTTATATAATTTAAAAACTGATCCCCCTGACTAGTCTAGTATCCACCTGGCACCATACATATTTATTACCATATTATTGACTATACTCTCTTTGCTTTACTTTACATCCCCATAACTATTTTGTAACTGCCAATTTGTGCTTCTTAATCCTTTCACCTTTTTCACCTTGTCCCCAACCCCCTTCCCATCTCAATAAATCTAGTACCTATCTGACACCATACACAGTTATTATAATATTATTGACTATATTCCTTATGCTATACTTTATATCCCCAATATTGCTGTATAATAACCAATCTGTTCTTCTTAATCCTTTCCCCTTTCTGACCCACCCTACAACGCCTCTTCCATCTGGCATCCATCAAAATGTTCTCTGTATCTATGAGTTTGTTTTTGTTTTGTTTATTTGTTTATTTTGTTCTTTAAATTCCACATACAAGTGAAATCACAGTGCATCTGTCCTTCTCTGTCTGACATACTCCACTCTGCACAGTACCCTCCAGGTCCATCTATGGCACTGCAGATGGCAAGAACCCATATTCCCTTCCATGGCCGAGCAATATTCCATTGTATATACATACAAACTACACTTTATCTATCCATCCATTAATGGACACCGAGGCTGCCTCCACATCTTGGCCATTATAAACAATGCTGCAATGAACATATGGATGCACTCATGCCCTCCAAGTAGGGATTTTGGGTTTCTTTGGATAAATACCCAGAATGGGATTACTGGGTCCTTCCTTGTCTCTTATTATAACCTTTGTTTTAAAGTCTATTTTGTCTGTATAAGTATTTCTACCTCAGCTTTTGTTATTGCTGTTTGCTAGTTTCCATTTTCATGAAATACCTTTTGCCCACCCCTGTACTTTCAGTCTGTGTGTGTCCTTCAATCTGAAGTGCATCTCTTGGAGGCAGCGTATGTAAGGGTCTTGTGTTCTTATCCTTCAGCCACCCTATCTTTTGATTGGAGCATTGAATTAATTTACATTTAAAGTAATTGTTAATAGATAAGTAGTTATTGCCATTTTATCATTCATATTTTTTCTCTTTTTTTTTTTTTATCTTAAAGGAGTCCCTTTAAGATTGTTTGTAACACTGGTTTAGTGCTGATGAACTCCTTTAGCTTTTTCTTGTCTGGGAAGCTCTTTACCTATTCTTCTATTATAGATTGTAGATTTTCTGGGCAGAGTAATCTTGGTTGTAGGTACTTACTTTTCATCACTTGGAACATTTTGTGCCAATCCCTTCTGGCCTGCAAAGTTCCTGTTGAGGAATCAACTGACAGTCTTATGGAAGCTCCTTTGTAGGTAACTAACTTCTTCATGCTTGCTGCTTTTAAGATTCTCTCTTTGTCTTTAATTGGGCATTTTAATAATGATGTGTCTTGGTGTGGGCGTCTTTGGGTTCATCTTGTTGGAGACTCTCTGTGCTTCCTGGACTTGTATGTCTGTTTTCTTCACCAGATTAGGAAAGTTTTCCATCATTATTTCTTCAAATATGTTTTCAATTTCTTTCTCTGTCTCTTCTCTCTCTCTTCTCCTTTTGATAACCCAATGATGTGAATGTTGGTATGCTTGATGTTGTCCCAGAGGCCAAGAGGGTCGATCTTTTACAGAGCAATATTTTTTAATTTTGATTAAATCCAATTAATTGATTTTTTTCTTGTATGTATTGTGTACATTTAGAAACTCTTTGCCAAGCCCAAATCTGTCCCATGGATAGCCTTCTATGTTTTCTTCTAAACATTTTACAATTTTACATTTTATTTTAAACTTAAATATTTGGGGCTACTTCTTATTTAAGGTGTGAAGTTTTTATTTAGATTTGTTTGCTTATTATGAATATAAGCTCATGCATTCTGATTTTATTCAATAACTGCATTTATTCATTTGTGAATACCTTTTAATCCAGAATCCCTCCTGTGACTTTTCCCAAAGGAAATAATTAGTGTCCCATCAATATTTTTTTTATTTAAAAGTGTATTGGTTCTTCATACCTCCTTATTCTTGTACATAAACTTCAGAATATTCTGTTTTGTTTTATCAAGATATAATTTACATAGCATAAAATTATCCAATTTTAAGTGTACAATTCAATGTTTTTTAGTACATTTATAGAGTTATGCAACTTTCACCACAGTGTCATTTTAGAACATTTTTATCATCCCAAAAAGAAACTCTGTGCCCACCTAAAATCACCCCTCAATCCCACTTCCAGTCCAGGCAATCACAAATCTATTTTCTGTTTCTATTTGTCTTTTCTAGATTTTTTTATATAAATGGAGTGATAAATTCCAATTTCTGATCTTTTGTATCAGGTTTATTTCACTGAGCATAATGTTTTTGAGAATATCCATGTTGTACCACATTTTGGTTATCAATTTGCAGATTGGTGGGCATTTGAGTTGTTTTCACTTTTTAACTATTATGAATAATCCTGCTATGAACATTCATGTACAAGATTTACGTGGAATCATCTTTTCATGTTTCTTGAGTAGATCCCTAAAATAATGTTGCTATGTTATAATAAGAAGAAAATCTCAGTCAGATTTTTATTGGCATTGCATTATGCTAAGAGAATAATTGGCGTCTTTACAATATTGAGCCTTATATCCAGAAAAAATAATATATTCCTGCATTTATTAAAGCATTAGAAACCAACTTCCAATTCTTCTCTTTACGTAGGCTCTTTGGTTAATGGGATGCTGTCTAATATTTCTAATTCATTTTTGTATACTTCCCTTTTGCCCACTAAACTATTGACTGTATTGAAGATGTGTGATAGATCTTGCCAGCCACTTCCTTTGGGGTTCAGGATGCTGCAGTGAACAGGACCAAATGGCTCTTCTCATTGAGCTCACTTTCTAGTTCAATGAGGAGACAATTTTCTTAGAATCTTAAAATAGCTGATAGAGGGGGTAGAGCAGTGACAGTATTTTCTGAGTGAGAATGGGGAACAGATGAATTAGTGCTGCAGGTAGAGGCCAAGGGCATCTTTCCCAGGTGGATGGTCTCTGAGATGCAAATGACCCACCTTTTTGAGATTAATATCCTTTTTGAGACTAATATGACCTAAGGCTCTGGTTCTGCTGCAACTGTTCAGGCACACAATACCTAGAAGAGGAGTTAAAACAAAGAATGGATCTGTGTAGTCTTTGCTAATTGTAGGACAGGAAGGGGAGATGGGTGAGCCATACTCTCAGAAATAAAATAACTTGCAATAACTCCAATGAGACTTCCATTTACCATCTTACCAGTTTGTATGATGCTGTAATCCCTGTAAATCCCTCAGGTATAATACACACACACACACACACACACACACACACACACACACACACATATCTATATTATGCAGGGTATTGGCCTGTGTGATTGACAGCAAAACTAAAAGAAAAAAAAATGTTCGTGCATTAGCTCGCAGGCTATGAGAAAGGTGGTATGCATGATGAAACATCCAATTCTGAGAAGGAGTTTGGGGAGAGAAAAACCCCAAGGAGGAGAGTAGATGGTACTGGTGGCTCCTAAGGAGAAGGCAAGTGGCATCCCTGGGGCTTCTGAGAAGAAGGAAAGGAAACTCAGAGAGACTATATAGCGAGGCAGGGGCTCCGGCAAACAAAGAGGAAGAACTCCCCCCAGATGCACAGGACTACTAACCCTTGGCATTAGCCTCCTACAGGGAGTACGGGAGAAGGACAGACCCCCTGGAAGGCCTCCTAGAGAATTTTGCAGACAACCAGTCTGCCGTCAACCTCATACAGAGATACTGTGATGAAAAAGTATTAGACAATCTGTGGAATGAATACTTTTGATACAATGCTGGGTAGAAACACAGAGAGGTGTTTGAATTCAACATGAGTTTATTACCTGATTTATGTAGAGAAATAGTTCATGAAATGTTTCTTCCAAAATGGACTTAAAGCAGGTTGACCCCTTTCTCTGTTCTAAAACAATACAAGTCTCTAGATATTTGTCCCTCTGAGGAGAGCGAGGTCTTGAATACAAATAACCAGAAGAGAAGAAATTCCCCTGGTGATCGTGATCCTTCTGCATGTTCACTAATAATTAGGAGAAGGGAGCAAACAGCACCCTAACTATTGGTGAGTCAAAATGAGAAGGTATCATAGACACTTATAATGACAAGGAAATGATAGCAAAAGATTTGCTTGGATGAAAAAAAAATGCATTAGGAGAAAAAAAAAAAACGAGATTCAACTGGGGCACAATGACAACTATTATCTCTGGAGTATTGTTCAGAGAAACAAGGTAATTAGTGAGCTAAAGAAACCTGAAAAGTAGCATTGCTGAAAGAGGCCCCAACAGAGATAGAACGAGAAAGCAGCAGGTGTTTGCAGTGTGTGATTCTGAAGGTCAACATGTTAAGTGGCAAAAGCAAAAATAATGGCAGAAGACAGATATTCTTACTTATCTAACAATCATGATCGCTATGACCATGTTTTAAAATTTATACTGTTAAACAATATTGGTGTTCCATAACCAGGTCACGCTGTCCCATGGCTCAAATGAGTGAGTGTGTTCTTTTCCAACTTGCAGGGAGAACAATATTATCAGACAAGGGTTCATAATTTTAAGGTTTTCTTCCTTTAGTATCCCTTAAATATTTAATATTTACTATATTTCTATGTAAGAATCTAATGTTACATGCCTTTGCGATTCAGTCCAAATCATACATGAAATTTATTTTGAGTTCAGTACCTCACAATGTTCCAAGAGGAGCTCTAAGAGTTTCAAACATCCCACCTCCTGAAGAAGTTAAAGAATCACTAATCAAGTGAGAGCAAAATTCAGAGCAGTTATGAAACCAAACCCTATAGCTTCTCTGTGTTTTGGAACAATGTAATTGTATTATGTTTTGTAGAGGCCAATGTTTCTCGTTACACAAGAGAAGTAGAAAAAGTGACCTAATGAACATTACATACTCGTAAATGACCTACCCCCAGTTTCCACAGATTTTCAATGAGAATATGAAGGCTCGAAAGACAGGAATAAATCTTTAAAAGCCATCTAGAACTTTCTTCAAATCACATTACTGTATACCAACTATTCAACATTGTGCATCATTTAAATAGTGCATTAATATGTACTGTGTCCAAGAGGTTATGCAATAGGCCTTTGGGATTTTTATGGCTGCAAAAGCAAACAGGGAATTCAATGATCTAGTTAGACTTTCTATATCCTTTAAATAAATAGGACATTTTCAGTCTCTACCTCACCTGGAGAGGTGAAGCATCACCCAGGAAAAGGATACAAAAATGATCTTTTGATACAGTTAAGAACGCATTTTGCTCGGAGATAGAGAGACTAGCTGACTTTTTGATGTCTCTACATGTCAGTACAGATAGGCAAAGAAAATTGGAGAGCTAGTACCATTGATGGAGTCCTGGAGCCTTGTAACTTCCATCCTGGTTAAGGAGCATGACTGCTTGTCCTGTTGGACCAGCACCCCTCACCTGTGCCCTCAGCTTTAGCAGATACCTAGAGAAATTCCTCTACTGCTTAACAACGAGACCTGCAGATATCCTCTGAGTTCTAACACTTCTCAAGTAAACCTTCAAATATACACCCTGACTATGTAAGCTCTTGAAGTGGCTGCTGAAAAGTACCATCTTTTCTAATTCTGCTCCCTTGGGTATGGATGCTCAGTCTTGATCATAATATAATGATCTCTGTAAATGAGAAAAACATCATTTCTTTGCAAAGAAAAAAACTGAAACTGTAACATTGATTGATATCAAATTTCCAGAAAGTATAATTTTCTATCATTTCACTAATATTAATGTCATCAAAACCCAGACATTCTAAGTGATTGGGAGGAATTTAAAGGAATTATGACACAGTATCAGTTTCGTGGGGTGAATATATTAAGCTCTCACACAATCTGATGTAAATACTCAGAGCCCTACATATTTTTCTGTAGCCAAACGCTGATCCTTGGAGGAGTGGCTTTGAAGAATAAAAAAAACCAGGAATATTTTGCAACATTATCTCTGTTTTTTCTGTCTATCATTTTCCAATATGCCATACTAATATTTCACCTCTAGAAAAAGCTATGTAATCATTTTACTTTGCCTGTCAGGAAGTGATGTTGGCATCTTTCTCGCTAGAAAAAATATATATATATTTGTAATGCTTTTCTGATGTAATGATACTTCAATCTGCTCCTGTATAAAGAAGCCAGCTGAGATTGTCATAAGATTTTATAAAAATTCAAAACTAAATTTAGTGTGGAAAATGTGTGTCTTTTCCCTTCAGGAAAAAAAATTATATTTTCTTACTTGAAGCCCATTTTAGTCATTTAACATTCTTTTGTGATTCTGATAAGAACAGAAGAGTTTCATTGGGTGAAAATATATTATCGGTGCTGATTTATTCATTTTATGTATTAGATTTTGTGGTGGTAATTTGGGATGCAGTTCTCTCTTTGGCTATGACTATTTATACCCTCAAAGAATATAAATGTATAGCAGGTGTTACTATATGGTCATCTGAAAGGTGTATGTAATCCAAAACTAATTGGGTGGCACCCACTTCAAAAGTGAGATTTCATTCCTCACTGTGGTCCTTTGGCTACTAACAAACTTGAGCCACAAACACTGAGGTTCTATTAGTATATGTTCAGTGACACAGCTGTGGGGATTCCAAAACATTGTGAGGTTATGAGAGGCCCACCACCTGAATTCCTAAATAGAGCAACTTGTGTTACTTATACAATGGTTGCAATGGCAGGAGACTGAGGAAACCAGGCCTATTTCCAACCACAATGACTCAGGGGGAATCTAAGCTCAGAAGATAAGGAGGTGAGGTGGTGCAGACCAAGAAGCCATTACCACCTCGCTGGGACTCATTCAAAACTGCAAAGCAGTTTGGGGAACATTTCCTTGTCTTTTGGATCTTACCCAAACTTCATAGGTAGCTCTTGCCCTCCATTGCATCCCCAGTACCCAGCATCCAGCACCTCATGAGCACTCTATAAATATTCACCATCATCATTACAAACACTAACATCTGAATAACACTGTATAGGTCTCAGTGCCTAGACCTCAAGCAACACCTACAAAATTTCTGGATAGAATAGGCTTAGGGCCAGCGACGTTGTGGGATGGGGACCATTTACACTGCAAATACGCAGTCTTTACTTCTATGTGTCCATGTAAGGGCACTTCTTGCGTTGGTGGAGGTGATGGGGAAACAGCACCTCTTCCCCACAACCAGTCCATCAGCTGCCACTGACAATGACCTCATTTCTTCCTCACAACTACCTTGAAAGGGAGGAGTTACAAATCATCCTTTATAAACAGTGCAACTACATGCAGACACTTAAGTAACTTGCTCCATAACACATGGCTGGAAGGGGCCAAGTTACCCGAGCATAAGTGGTCTGACTCCAAAGAGTAATCCCAAAGTCGAATAAATTTGAGTTTTTAGAAAGCTGCATTCTGGCCTCAAATCCACCAAACCCATTTCCTAGACAGATGTATAAACTTGCAAACGTGACCAAATTTTAACTTCCCTTTTTTTATTTGAGGTAAAAAAGCACACCGCTGCCCTGGGTAAGAAACACACAGTTGGCCACAAATGTTATACACCTCTACTTGAAAACAGATAAAAAGCTCACTCCTTGAAACAGATAAAAGCAAATTTCTCTATTTCTCTCATATAGGCCCTCACAAAAGACGGAGGTTAGGTCAATTCTGTCCCCTCATGTCTAGACTGTGAAGATTGGAGTAGAGGGTGGTTCTCAAACATTAACGTGCACACAGATCATCTGGGCATCTTGTTAAAATACTGATTCTGCTCCAGCGGGCTTGGGGTGGAGTGCAATAGTCTGCATGTCTACCAAGCTCCCCGGTGATGCTGATGCTGCCAGCAAACCAACCACACATTGGGGAGCAAGGACTAGAACACCCGAAGTCCTCCTCCCTTCTAAGTGTTTTCACAGCTCTGTCCACGGCATTCTTGGCCCCCTACTCCCTGGGATCGTTATGCCCATCAGAAAGTCCCGTCCATGTCATCACTGCTCACATGCCTAATTCTATGCCTTCACTCTACTTATCCAAATCTATTCTAGGTCAAGGGTGGGGTCGGCATTCGTGAGGTATTCCTTACTGACAGGTGACCCTTGAATAACATGGGTTTGAACTGTGTGGATCCACTTACACGCAAAGTTTTTTTCAATTAACTTGTTCAGTTCAATTGACCCTCTCAGTTCAAACCTGAATTGTTCAAGAGTAAACCAAATGGCAGTTGGGAATCTGCACATGGCGGAAACGGACTTAGGTTACAGGAGGAGTTTCACTCCGGGGGGCGGGGGGCAAGGGCAGAGGGGGGTCTGTGTCCCTCACCTCCCAGTTGTTCAAAGGTGAACTGCAGTTTTGGGGGCTTTTGTTTGTTTCTTTTTTCCCAATGGCCATTTTCATCTGAAGTTCTCAAGCACTTCGAGATTTTACCCTTTTGCCTTGCAGTGGTCACTAATGATTTTTTGATAAATCTAACTGAATTGTAGGTTAATAAGGTCATGTCCTTTAATTCTTTTCTGTCCCCAGGAACACTTTCAAATGGTTGATTCCTTTTCAGCCTTCCACTCTCAGTGCACATCACTCCTTTTTGAGGGCTTCCCTGAATACGCCATCTACATTTGGGTATTTGGACCACTCACAACACCCTCTTTGAATTTCTTCATAATGCTCATCAAGTTTTGAAATTTTCTCACTGTGTGCTTACTTGTTTATTATCTGTCCCTCTCCTTACCCAAAAGGGAGGTACTTTTATACTGTTATGCACTCTATCCCCGGTGCTTATAATGGTAACTATAGCATAGTAAGTGCTCAATAAACATTTGTTGAGTGACTAAATGCAAGAATCAAAGGGCTGGGCACAGAAGTACTCAAGAAAATGCTTATTACATGAGTCAGATACCTGTCATCCAAGCACTAATCTTGGAATCTTCTGTTTGTTTGTTTGTTTATTTGTTATTTTTGAAAATTAGTTTGTTGTCTGTGTGCTTCGACTTTCTTGCTGGGTACTCACAGCAGCTCCCATCACAAATAATTATGAAAGGAGATCAGACATGTGAGTTCCTATTAATTCTCAGTAGGACAAGTCATCTTTCCATAGGGTTTGTAGATGATAAAAAATAGTAAGTGACGTTTACTGTGGGTATTTAGTATGTGTTTTAGAAACACGGGGCACATTTAGCTGTGGGTCTCTTCTTGGCTCATCCTTCGATGGAGTGCTCTTTGCAAAACCCTTTCCAAGCTCAGCTTTGATGTGCTTTCAGGCATGCCAATGCACCCTAGGTCCTCATCTCAGACTTCATTTATTTTATGAGGCACACAATCTCAGTGTGATGGTGTACATGGAAAATGGTAGAAAATGAAGGCTGTGGGGGAAAACTGAAGGCACAGAAATGAATGTGCTTATTAGAGCAAACAACCCCTGGTAGGTCTCTAACTGAGAGTTTGGTGATGTGTCATATTAAGAAGGAATGGACCCGAAGGCAGAGGTGAAGGCTGTCATCGCCATGTGGCATGTATCTGGAACTCTGATGTGTGCTAAGGATGGCTCTTTGAACTTTTCATCATTTCCTTTCCTCTGTGGTGAAAGCTTTTGGGCTTGAACTCTTTGACACCTTTCAGAAACACAAGAAACAGGCTTGATCATAACTATGACGCTAGCAGGAGTTTACCCTTGGTGTCCAAACTGAAGTTGTTGGAAATGATGCTCAGTTCTATCTTTCAGAGGTTTGTTTGTGGGACCCTGGGGAGTGGTGGCAGAGCAAGTGCCTGTCCCTGTGGCACAGCAGTGCTCCATGGGGGAGGGCTGGGAACACAAACTATATAACCTCTGAACCCCAAGGCCAGGAGTGGCCCAGCCCTGGAAATGCCACCCGTGGGCTTCTCAGTTCTGTTGCTGTATCCAGGCTCTGCTCACTGTTTTCTTTTCCCTATTCTGTCGCAAAAGAAATCTAAGGAGGCTGCAATGCACTGTTGCATTTCTGTTTTTATCAGGCTCTTTTATTCCTCATGTGTGCTGTGAAAAATTGTGAGGCTACCCAGTTATATTGTGGTGGTGATGCAGATGAAAGACAGGCTGCCCACTTACATCTGAATTTCAGATAAACAACAAATTGCTCTTTAGTGTATGTCCCATGCAGTATTTCATTTGCTAAATCTAGTACTTACGGGGTTTTTTGTTGTTGTTTCTTTTGTCATGCTTTTGATTGTCGTGTTGTTTTTTTATCGACAGGAGTACAAAGAAGGAACAAGGAAAGAGGAGTGATATATTTTGTGTTCCATTTTCAAATGGGATAATGCTTTCCTTCTTCTGTTGCAGAGATGCCATAAAAAGGCTTAAGATAGATTCCTATTTATGAAATCTCCAAATTTCCAGTCAGAAGAATGTCTTCTGGGTTGTGTCTCTGCAAACCTCTAATTTCACTTCAGAGTGACATGAGTTTGAAATCTGGGTTTTCAAGGAGTCTGAAATTAAAGGGACCCGGTTAATTGCAAACAGCATGAAGCAGCAACAGAAAAGGGTTCGCGGTCTCCTGGAGAGTGTACTGTCTTGAGTTGCACTGGGCTTATGCCATGTGGACGGACAGAGTTCAGTCACAACAGCTGATCTTGTCACCCATTTCAGGGAGATTAAGTGCAGATATGGTCCCACATAGATTCTGGTGAGTATGAATGGAACAGGAGGGTGAGGGGAGTAAGCGGGGAGACGACGTGAGGGCTATTCGGGATAGATCGCTAAATGTAATGGGTGTACCAGTACTCCATGTGCTAAGCATCAGTTTACATGAACTAAACTCATGTACTCCGCTCCACAATGCCATGAGGTAGATATTAGTGTCATGACTCCGTTTGCAGATGGGGAAACTGAGGCAGGTGAGATAAAGTCACTTAAATTAGGTAGCTAGTGGAGTACACAAACTGGTTCCAGAACCCACCACACTGAACTACCTCTGTCTCTGTAGCCTGAATAACCTATGACAGTAGGGTGTGTGGTGACAGTAAGGTGTGTGGTGACGGTGGAGTTGCTTAGCTGTTGACATAAGAAATTCCTTTTCTATTGCACACTCCCGGGGACCAAGAGGGGCCTGTGTGGGCCCATGGCAGGCCACTGTCTCCCCCTGAGCAGCCCCAGGAGCAAGGCAGGTGAGCCAGGCCCAATGATAAAGTGATCAGGGGAAGTAAATGGGTTGTGAATAAATCATGAAATCGGTAAATTACATAAGGATTGTTTTTAAGAAAGAGCAAATGAAAGGTTTCAGGTCAGAGTTTAATCCAACTAAACTAAGCTGATCTTTTCCCTCTTCTTTTTTTTCCCAAGGCCTTCATTACTTCCTGCTATGACATGTTCGGAGTGTTGTGCTGAGCTCGGAGTTCTTGCGACACTAGTGAATTATTATGATTAGGTAGCCTTAGCCCTTTGGTCCTCAGCAGGGTGAAAAGATTGTCCCACAATCTCAGAAATCATCCAAATTGAATGGCCAGTAAAACTAGAAGGAAAATAACTCCAGAAGACCAAGAGCATCGTTGTTATTTCAAAAAGAACTGTATATTAACTTGCAAACCCCTGGGAATGTACATTGATACTAATTACAGAGAGGATAAGGGATTCCACGGGAAACAGATGTCATCTGTCTGATTTCCTCTGATACCTTTAGCTAAAAACAAAGAAAATCACCAAAGGCGATAACACTGAGGTTAAATAAAACAGTTCAAAGTTCCAAAGAGCTCAGTTGAAAGAAAGCTTTTGAATAATAAACCATAAATTTTATTGCAGTGTTCAACATTAGAAAAAATTAGCTCTGTCCCAAGGCCTGTTTGTCTAGAAAAGGATTCTTTTCTTCTCCATACCCCTCCAATGAATTTTAAATGTGAAAATGATGGCTACAATTTATGTGGAAATTTGAAACTAGAAATGGCCTAATCCGCCTACAATCCTAATGAAGCTCCGCAGTACTAGTCCCATTTATACAGCTCAGCAAACGGAGGCCCACAAAGGGTAGGAGTTGCCGCCCAAAGCCCCTGACAGCCAGCTGTGCAATGAGAAGAGATTTCAGATCCATTTTTTTTGTACAAAACACCAGATTATTATTGGGATTCAAGAAATCTGGAAGCTGGGAGCCAAAAAAATAACCTTTAAAAATGACAGCTAGACTCAGTTATTTCTCCTTTGCAGTGATTTCTCTAAAAGAAAACAATCCAATGTGGGATTTAGAAGTTTCCCTTGATTGGGGCTTGTTTTCTAGCCTCCCACATCTGAGCAGGTGTGGATAGGGGGAAGGAGATGTGTGCTCCACAGCCTAATCATCATCCAGATGCATTACTGGCTTGGAAAGGGTGACAGAGCCCAACTTTCCAACAGGCAGGTGCAGGGGTTCCTTTTAGGAAGCATTTCTCTTCCAACCCCCGCTGTCTCCCCACCATCTCCAGCCCCACCTCATATATCGTCCCCATTTAACTCTTTCAGCCTGTAAATGGTGTTTTTATTCTTGTTTCTGAAAAGTACAGGGTCGGCAGAAGTAACGCCCTTTTAGGAGCTGGTACTCTATACCAAATCTTTTATTACAAAATCACAAGCATGTAATACTGTGACATATCAATATTTTACTTAAAATAAGGCATTCCTTCTGCCGGACCCTGTATACAGGGTACCTGTATATGCTCTAACCACAAGGGGATGTCTACCTGGAAGAACTACCTTGTCACAGGAACTGTGGGCAGCAAAGCCCTCCTGTGTGGGTTCTGCAGACTCCTACACAAAATTCAGAATATACAGCAGACCCCATACACACACACACACCCTAGAATATTTCTGTCTGGACCCCGATGTTCAGACAGCACTTGCTTCATCTGCTCTTCGAATGCTTCCTTCCTGAATCTTGGCTGCCTCGTTTCAATAGATCATTTAACTCTTTCCTATTTTTTCAATACTCCGTGGGGAAATTCCACTTTGAAATTCTTCTTTTCCCTGTCATTTTTACTTTACAGTTGAGAGGCCAGGGATGAGCTAGGGGACAGGATCTCTCGCTCTCTCCCTGTCGCTTTTTAAAAATGACGTAGGGAGTTTGGACAGTCTCCCTACCCCCATCTCCCCTCTTTGATTCTAACCCTGATTCCCCAATTTCCTTTTAACGCTAAGCTGCCTACCGCACAGGGCAGGAGCAGGAGGGTCTGGCCTGGGAAGACTGGAGCCGATTCCAGTCTCCGAGGAGCCCCGGCTGCCCGCGTCCGGGGGCGACGTCCTAGTCCCCGAGAGGCCGGTCACAAAGCCCGGCTTCGCGGAAGCGCGAGGACAGGAGACAGAGGCCACCACGAGTCCTGCGCTGAGCCCCGCTCCTGGGGGAGGCTCCACTCCCGACCTGAGTTTGCTGGGGGACAACTTACTGTGTTCGCTGCGTGTCCACACTGCAAACTCCCCAGAGTGTGTGTGGGGCGGGGATGGGGGTGGGGGGGCAGGCAAGGCAACAAAAGGGGAAAGGGAAGGAGAGAGGGAAGCAGCGAGGGAGGAAGGCGGGGGGCATTCCCCCTCTCTCACCCCAAAGCACCCCTCGGACGCCGACCAGAAGACCCTCCGGGAGTGGCGGCCCCTTCCTTGGGCCCTCCCTGGCCCGCTGCTCAGACAGGTAGTTGGAAGAAAAAGAACAAAGCTCCCAGGGAGGCGGGCGGCTGACCCGGAGCGCCCCGAGGCGGGGAAAGCCGAGCCCAAGGCGCCGCGCGCCCTGCCCGCCCCGCCCGCGCCCCCTGCCCGGAGCGCCGCGCGCGGGCCCCCTCCTCCGCATGTCCACGCCTCCTGGTCCCCGGGACGCGGTTCTTCGGAGGGGACGCGCGGCGGGCCGGGGAGGAAGTAGGAGCGGGGGCAGGGGGAGGCCGGCGCGGTGGTGGGGTGGCGCCCGGGAGGAGGCGGGGGGCGGGGCAGGGGGCGGGGGCGCCCCCAATGAGCGGAGTCGGGCAGGGTACCTACTGCCATCCTGCAGCAATTTCCCTGTGTCATGGCTCCGGTCTCTTAGCAACAACCGCCAGTCCGGCCGCCCCGAGCCGCGCGAGTCGCTGCGGGCTCCACTCCACCCGGCGGAGCCCGGCGCGCCGCAGCCACCCAGAAAGCGGCGCTGGGGCGTGGGGGCGCGCGGACAGGGGCGTGGGAGCGGCGGCGGCCAGCACGGCTCGGAGGCGACATGCGGGATGCGCAGGACCTGACACTTCTTGGAAACTCTTGGAAATGGCTCCCGCCACAGCCCAGGAGGGGACTGCGAACCCGGGGCGGGCGCTCGCCCCCGCGGGGCTGCTGAGCCGCGCTCGGCTGCAGGGCCCGGGGGCGCTGTTCCTGCGCGCCGCGGCCGGCTCGGGCTGAAAAAGTTTCTCCATGGTTCCTTTGTGTCTCCCGAGAGCCCGATCGTCGGCCCCGAGCTGCCCCGGTCTTCCCGGGTAAGTGAGCGATATTGTTTGCTTCTAGCGCTGCCATTTTGAGCAAGTCTGTCCGTCCTCGGCCCCGCAGCTGCCCCTCCCCACCCTGCCGGCCCCCAGCCCTGGTCCCGCGGGCGGGCGTTCCGGGAGAGTCATTTCCCTGGACCAGCTGCATGGGATGCGCTGCCCAGAAAAGCGCGTTTCGGTCGCCCTCACTTGGGTCCTGCCTGTCTTCTCTCCAGAGGCGGACGCCCAGCGGCTGCACTCATGTGATTCCCGCATAAATAAGCAGGTTGGGGGTGGGGAGAAGGAGGTAAGGGGCTCGCCGCCCTGCCAATGGGAGAGCGGGGGTCGAGGACCTTGGCCGAGTCCAGGGCAGGGTAGGGCGTTTCCATCCTGTGGGCTGGGAGCCTCCGACGCGGAGTGGGGCTTAATCCATCATGAGCCGAGAACTTGAACGTCTCTCTTGGAAACAATTGTATTTTTAGACATTCCCCCAGCCTCCATTCCTGAACCACGGAGAGACCAGCACCAGGCGGTAAATGGCAAGGGCAGCCGGCCTCGACTGCTAAGTTTGTTCTCCCTCATCGTGTGTGAAGAAGAGCCTCCAAGGTGGCTCTTGCTGGCGTCTGTCCTTTGTCAGTATTTCACATCAGTTGCCGATACATTAGAAAGGAGTTAAGCCTTCTACAGAACTGAAGTCCTAATAAACGAGGGAGTTAATTACTAGCTACTAAACTAATGTCAAAGATCTTCTGGAACGATGGTTGAAACCCATGCTAATCTTGCTCACAGCCTACCCAGAGCCAAAGCTGCTTTCCCAGGAGAAATGCGCGTGAGGACGCCCCTCCCCAAGACACCCAGCATCCTGGTGCACCTCCGCGGTGTCCAACGTAGTATTAGTCCTTCTCTGCTCCCGGACAGTCACCCTGCCAACGGAGTCCGGGTTCGCTTAAAATGCCTGGCTCCTAAATCCGCTTTAAAGTAGCCATAGATCTCCAGATAAGATGCTGGAGCCTGGGAATCCCTTAAAACAGCAGTCTCTATGTTAAAACTACATAAATGTGCTTATATTGCTGGGGGGGAGGGTGACAGATGGATAGTAAGCTACCCTGTCGTTTGTTTGTTTGTTTTACAATTTGTACTTAACTGGTACAGCTTCTTCTTAAAACAAAATTATAAAGGTTTATAGCTGTATTTTCTCTACTCATCCCTCTCTACTGACTAAATTCCAAGGAGATAATGATTTGCAAACATTGTGAAGTGCTGATTACCATTTGTTTTTCCACCAGTGAAGAAAAGATCCTTCCTATATTGATATAATGGAGGGAGTCAAGGGCCAAAGCTCTTCACCCAGAGACCAATTAAAAGCAAAATTCTACCTAAGTCATCCCACATTTTCAAAGGGTAATTTATTCTAAACCATGAATTATTTTATAAAGAATAAAATACCAAAAGGCTTGTGAGTGATATCTAATCCTTTCAAATTCATACAATGTCCTTAATTGTATCATCTGTATTATAGAA
The DNA here is from genome assembly GCA_004026885.1 of Lyroderma lyra. NCBI lineage: Eukaryota > Metazoa > Chordata > Mammalia > Chiroptera > Megadermatidae > Lyroderma > Lyroderma lyra. The sequence goes on along the minus strand of PVJL010001504.1, from coordinate 123,179 downwards.
AGGAACACAACTAGTGGAATAGAAAATGTTTTACTCTGGGGATCTGGAAGGATTGGACATTTTAGAAGCTGACAGACCCACAAAGACGCATCTATACATTTATCTAACCTTGACTTTATTATAAACCACTGAACTTGCTAGAGGATAGTCCATTGATTGTTGCCACCCTCCCTTCCTACAAATGACCTCGTGAGAAAAAGATGAAGAAAACAGTTCTCTAGCTTGGGGAAACGTCATTCTAGAAATCATCATTATTATGGAGACTGCAGTACCTAGTTAATTGCCTACTCGTTTGAATTTTGGGATTCTGAAAAGTATTGACACATTAATAAGGAGTCAGAAAGCTATTATGGCAGAATGATGGATTTTTCTTTTAAGAAAAATGATGTCATTTGCCCACTGGAGAAAGAGATCTTTCTCTTGGCGATTCTAGAGGACTTCTTAAATGCTCTGATGAGATCCAGCGCATGACACCTTTCAGGGAGTTCCTCTGAAGGAGGAGAGAGGAGGCCAGAAGGGAGAGCTCCGTTACATAACCAGTTACCTAAAACTAAATATTCCACCCAAGAAGCTGTCCAGATGTTGCAGAAAAGAGGAGAAAAGGGCTGTGAGAGGGCTTGCCTTTTGCCTAGGAACAATCCCAGGTGGGAGACACCTGTGTGCAGGTACTTCTTTCAGAATATTCGCATATCTTTCTGTGGTGGTCCCAGGAGTGGGCTCGGTACTAATTAGCTGAGGTAAATACGCTGGCTGCCTGCCAGCACATGTACAACCTTTAGTTTTCATTCAGTGACATGAACTCCTTTTGTCTTTATAAGATAGTAACGTTTGTGGCTGTTTTAGTGACGTTGGGCCCCACCTTGACAACATCTTGGCTTAGGTAGAAACTTGAAACTCCTGTGACAGCTCCCTTGGGACTCTTCTGATTCCAGTAGGACAAAGGGGATGACTTGACCAGGAAGACCCCTCGGCCTCCACTTTCCCCACATGTAGTTTCTACTAAGTGGTCAGAACTCCAATGCCTG